>JAODAL010001992.1:0-209788 GCA_025379985.1 Phyllomedusa bahiana | reverse complement strand
TTTTTTTTTGGGTTATTTTTTTTTTTTAAAATTTCCCGTCCGCGCATTTTCTACCCTGGTTTTAATTCAGTCAAATTTCTTTCGTTTTTTTTGGGGAAAATGGGTAACCTGGGTTAACTCGGGCGGCTTAAAAACTAGAGTATTACGGTATACTTTGAGATATTCGTTTTTCTTTGACCTCTAAATGCACCAATTGTTGTAATACACCATAGTCTTTTTAGTATTCATTGTTAAAATCCTGCAACTTGTAGAAACGTAGAATACTTTATTTCTCTCATTTTTTTAGAATGCTGAGCTTTAATACGTAGAAACTGCCAAACAACCCGTATGAAAATAGTAGAAAAGTCTGTAGACAAATGTTAAAGCAAAAATGCATAGTCTTGGGGAGTGTTATTATCGATTGGGAACAGAAAGCAAACTTAACTACCCCTGGGGTGTTGAGTGTTGGAGATGGACCCATCAGAAAATCAAGAAAAAAGGTATCCATGATTTTTAATCAACCAGGTTTCTCTTTAAAAATTTGGTTTGTGATTTATAAATTTTTATAATTTTCTTATTTTTAAAACTGAAACATTAGAATCAGTTTTTTTTCGCACGTAGTGAATAAAACCCCTATTATATTTTTTACATTTAAAGGGCGAAACTAAAAATAATGTCTGGGAAAACATTTTTGCAAATTTCTGTATCATTTCACGGCCTTGACTAAAGATTTTTCAGGGCTTGAAAAAGGGGTATTTTCACCATGCTGTTTCACAGAGCCTGTTTTTCCCCACCCCAGCTTCAGGCTCCCACTTCCCTGGTCAGGTATGGGTGGTTTTATGCGGGTTGGGATATGATCCTTTCATTCCGCCAAATCTTCAGGGGAAGGTTGAGGTTTGTAAAATTTTAGGCAAACATATATAAAAGGGTTTGAGGGGGTCCCTAACAAGGTAAACAAACTCCCTTGTTGGGGATAACAAAAGAGAGAGGCCTCACCATGGTAGAAAGGGGATCGGAGCAAAGAGAGCAGGGAGAGATTTTTGGTAACCTAGAGAAACTGTTAAATAAGCAGAAATAAAGGGGCGCATGTATGATTTTTGGCACTTAGAACCAATTTTATTTCAATAATAATAGTGTAAATGTGCCTGAATTTATGAACCGACTACTGGGGGCATAAATAATGCTTCTAGCGCAGAAATGACCCCTTTTGGTCAGGAAACCATTGAAAGTGTTTACCTGTTTTCCCAAAAAATGCGCCTGAATTTTTGGGGTGCCTAGATTTAAAAAAAAAGAGAAGGGGCTGCGCTAGATTCGGGTGTTAGATGCCAGACTTTTTGCCGAGCCCCCCTTAAACATGTCGCCCAAAAACTCCTCTATCCTTACACAAAGCAAAATCAGAACGCAATTTGATAAACTTTATTTACTTTTTTACATGTTTAAAACCTTCCTGACCGTGTGTTTACCTTCCTTCTCAGCGGGACATTTTCCTTTTTCCCCAGCACACATGATTGAGTGTTATAACGCTTTTTTTTATTGGATTTGACAATTTTTTCAATCTCTCTTTTTATATGTTAACTTTTTTTTGCTTTTTACTTTTTTTAATATGAAAAGGGAAAATAGTAAAAATTGTGTATTTTTCCCTTTTTTTTAAAAGCAAAAGGGGCACAAAAATAAATTTAATTTTGATTTTTTCCCACGACATTTAAAAAAACGTTTTAAGGTTTGGTCAAGAGAGTAGGGAAAAGTTTTGGTTTTGGCTGTTGTATTTTTATTAATATTGTCTTTTGTGTTTGTGCATGTTTTTTGTTACTTTGTTTTAAATATTGTGCCTTGCATAAAGTAAATCTGTTTTTAAAGGAGAACCACTTGAGTAAATTAATCTAACATTACAATCTGATTAGGTGAACTGCTATTGAAAGACACCATTTTGGATCCCATTAGAGTCGTCAGAGGGCTGTTTTAAAAAAATTAGCTTATGTTTTTAGAACAAAAAATTTACACGTCACGTCAGAGAAGATGCAGTGAGCCCGACTGCCCCCACCCCCTGTCCGCACTTGGGTGCTGCCTAGGAGGCAGACCCCCCAATGGTGCAGCCCCTGTGTAATGCAGGGCCATCAGGGGAAAAAACAGAGCAATCAGTCCCGGGTCGGGAACTGTCGGAAAGGAGAACAAGAAAAGTACCCCGTGGAAGGTCGAAACAAGCCCGGGGAAAAAACGGCAGGAGCGCAGTACACAACCGGAGGCAACAAGCGAGGTCAGAAACAGGCCAAGGTCAAAACACGTGCAGGAGCGAGGTACATAAACGGAGAGCAAAACGAAGTCAAAAGGCAAGCCAAGGTCAAGATGCAAGGAAAACAAATCACAACAAAGAACAGGGAACTCTAGGGGAAACCTTTGTCAGGCAAAGCCTGGAGGGAATGAGAAGGTTTAAGAGATCTGCCCGGACACCGCCCCCTCAGCTGAATGGTGCGGCGTCCGGGCCCTCCGATTGGTTCTGAGGGACACACTCTCAGTTGGGAGAGGCTGTAGAGCTGTCACCCCTTTGGCTCAAGGACCCAGCACCTCTCCAGGGTGTGGTCCAGGGTAGACTTTTTTAACCCCGCAGGTCGTTGCGCTAAAACGGGGGGAAAAGGACTGCCCGACGAACGTGTCCTGACACATACTTTGCACCAAATGATCCAATCTTTGATTGCAATGGAGACTCTTTAATCACTCAAAGTAAAAATACTTATTTGGAGAGCAAAACATTTTCTATTAAGGGGTCAAAAAATGATCACTGAACAGTATGCAATTATACCTACTGTTTGTCTGAACAACACTTATAGTGGAGCAAGCCTCAAGATACATATCTATTCCTCCCATTTTTCTTTTCAATGTCTTTACTATGTACCACTGGAATAGTTTTCGGAACAGTGTTGAAGCAGGTTTGCCTCAGCGTTGGCTTGCCAGAGGAGGAGGTATAGGCACCTATACCTTAGGCTAATCCACAATTACCGTATTATTTTTGCAGAACTACATTTATAAGGCTATGTCTACACAGCACAGGATTTTGGTCGGTTTTTCAAAATACTGAATCCGCTGAAAAACTGACTGTACCCAGTGCTGTGAAGCCCTCGATAGAAAATCCGTGCTGTAGTCTTCACAGCACAGATGTTTTACTAAGGGAAACCTAAACTGAAAACCGTCCAGCGGAATATAGAACTTGTTCTATATTGCGCTGGACTATCTTCGGCAGTGTCGGACTGGGGGGTCTGGGGCCCACGGGGGAATTGATCTTCGGGGGCCCACCCTACTGTACATTGAAATATTTCCGGCCTCTCGGCATAAACGCGCCCATTTTACCAAAATGTCGGTACAAAACGAACTTATTGTGTAGTACAATAGCAAGTTAGTCACACGATGTCAGTCTAACATTCATGGGCACACGGCTAAGTAGCATCCATCCATTCCGTCACCCACATACAATATTCCCCTCCACCCACATAAATTTATCCTCCACCACATAAATATCCCCCTCCACCACATTCAATATTCCCCACCACCCAAATTACATTACCCCCCTCCACCCACATACAATATCCCCTCACCCCAAAATTACAATATCCCCCTTTCCACCCACATACAATTATCCCCCTTCCACCCGCATTACAATATCCCCTCCACCGCAACAATATCCCTCAGCCCGATACATATCCCCTCCACCGAATACAATATCCCCCTCACCCGCATACAATATCCCTCCACCGCATACAATATCCCTCCACCGCATACAAATCCCCTTCCACCGCATACAAAAATCCCCTACCCGCATACAATATCCCCGCCACCGCATCAATATCCCCTCCACCCACATACAATATCCCCCCACCCACAACAATATCCCCTCCGCCCCACATACAATATCCCCCTACCGCCCCACATCCCATATCCCCCTCCATCCACATACAATATCCCCTCCACCCACATACAATATCCCCTCCACCCCACCATACAATACCCCCCTCCACCCCACATACCAATATCCCCCTCCCACCACATAAAAATACCCCCCTTCCACCCCACATACAATATCCCCTCCACCCGAAATACAATATCCCCCTCCACCCCGCATACAATATCCCCCCTCCACCCGCATACAATATCCCCTTCCACCCGCATACAATATCCCCCTCCACCCCCCATACAATTTACCCTCCACCCACATACAATAACCCCCTCCACCCACATACAAAAAACCCCCTCCACGTTTCCCAAGGAAACGCACCTCAACCCCTTCAAAAAAAAAAACCAGCAAGAAAGAAAGTGTAACTCCTATCACAGGGTCAGGTGTTCCCTCACTCTTACAATCAGGGACAAATGTCCCACCGCCACTATACTCGCGCTGATATAACCTACAACACCACCATATAGAGACCACATAGAGGTCAGACACCAGCTCAGGAATAACTACAACACCCACCATATAGAGCCACATAGAGATCAGACCCAGCTCAGGTATAAACCGACAACACCGCCATATAGAGACCACATAGAAGTCAGACACCAGCTCAGGAATAACCTACAACCCCCCAATTGAGCCCACAATAGAGATTCAGACACCGCTCAGGTCACATACATTACAATATAAAAAATAATCCCTGAAATGGGGATCACCTGAGACGTCTTGACGAGGGAGTCGTTCTCTTCTTTTGTGCCCGTTCTATTCCCTTTTCCTCTGCATCCATTCACACGCCAGATGACTTGTCCGGCCACACACTCTTTCCCTGCAGAAATTACACCAATATCTTAAAAAATCCTCAATTTTCCGTCTCTTATACCCATTCCACCTTGTCAAACTACCCAGGGGTGGGAGAGCAGGTACAAGCCATAACTTAGAGGCCTAGTATCCTAGGGGGTTGGAGGGTGGAGAGAGGCCCCAGGTAACTAGATAGGCCTTCTTTAGGTAGGTATGCCCCCGCGGGATAAGTTGGAAGCCCGGCCCCAGGTTGGTTGCTGGGTTCCTAGCCATGGGTGGGTAGGTAAATAGCCCCCAGGTAGATAAGCAGGCTACAGTAGGAAAGTAGATAGGCTACAGTTAGGTTGGTGGCCCCAGTTAGGTAGGCTGTAGGTAGGTGGTTTTCCCCCAGTAAGGTAGCTGTAGGTAGTTAGGGGTCCCCTTTATTAGGCTGCAAGCAGTTAGGGACCCCCTTTAGGTAGTATACAGGAAGTTGGGGGTCCCCTTTAGGTACTATAAAGTTAGGGGTCTCATTTAGGTAGTATACAGGTATTTAGGGGTCTCCTTTAGGTACTATACAGTTAGGGGTCTCCCTTTTGGTTAGTATTACAGGTAGTTAGGGGCCTCCGTTAGGTAGTGTGCAGGAAGTCCGGGCCCCCCCCTCTATCTACTGTGGATGTAGTCAGAGCCCCCTTAGGATGTCGGTAGCCAGGGCCCCCTTTAGTAGTTAGGGCCATCCTGTAGGTAGTCAGGGCCCCCATTGTAGTCAGGGCCCCCCTGTAGATAGCCAGTGCCCCCCTGTAGGTAGTCAGGGCCCCCCTGTAGGTAGTCAGGGCCCCCCTGTAGTCAGGGCCCCCGTTGTAGAGAGGGCCCCCCATGTAGGGAGCCTGGGCCCCCCTGTAGATAGCCAGGGCCCCTCTTGTAGCCAGGCCCCCCCTTATAGCCAGGGCCCCCTTTTGTAGCCAGGGCCCCCCTAGTAGCCAGGACCCCTTTTTGTAGCCAGGGCCCCCCTCTAGTAGTCAGGGCCCCCCTCTAGTAGTCAGGGCCCCCCTAGTAGCCAGGACCCCCCTAGTAGCCAGGGCCCCCCTACAGGTAGCCAGGGCCCCCATGTAGTCAGGGCCTCCTTTGTAGAGGGGGCCCCCCATGTAGGTAGCCAGGGCCCCCCATGTAGTTCAGGGCCCCCCTTGTAGTCAGGGCCCCCTATAGGTAGCCAGGGCCCCTTTTGTAGCCAGGCCCCCCCTTGTAGCCAGGGCCCCCTTTTGTAGCCAGGGCTCCCTTTTGTAGGGGAGGGCCCCCCTAGTTGGCAGGGCCCCTCTAGTAGTCAGGGCCCCTTAGTAGTCAGGGCCCCCCCTCTAGTAGTCAGGGCCCCCCTCTTGGAGCCAGGACCCCCTTTTGTAGCCAGGGCCCCCCTATAGTCAGGCCCCCCCCCTAGTAGTCAGGGCTCCCCTTGTAGTCAGGGCTCCCCTTGTAGTCAGGGCCCCCTGTTGTAGCCAGGGCCCCCTTTTGTAGCCAGGCCCCCCTCTAGTAGCCAGGGCCCTCCCATGTAGGTAGAAAGGGCCCCCCTGTAGGTAGCCAGGGCCCCCTGTAGGTAGCCAGGGCCCCCCTATAGGTAGCCAGGGCCCCCCTATAGGTAGCCAGGGCCCCCATGTAGGTAGCCAGGGCCCCCCATGTAGGTAGCCAGGGCCCCCCTTGTAGTCAGGGCCCCCTATAGGTAGCCATGACCCTTCTTGTTGCCAGGCCCCCTAGGAGTCAGGGCCCCCCTAGTAGTCAGGCCCCCCTTTTGTAGTCAGGGCCCCCTTTTGTAGTCAGGGCCCCCTTAGTAGTCAGGGCCCCCCTCGAGTAGTCAGGGCCCCCCCCTAGTAGGCAGGGCCCCCTCTAGTAGCCAGGACCCCCCCTTTTTTAGCCCGGGCCCCTCTAGTAGTCAGGGCCCCCTCTAGTAGTCAGGGCCCCCTCTAGTAGTCAGGGCCCCCCTCTAGTCGTCCAGGGCCCCCTCTAGTAGTCAGGGCCCCCCTCTAGTAGTCAGGCCCCCTCTAGTATCAGGGCCCCTCTAGTAGTCTGGGCCCCCCTTTTTGTAGCCAGGGCCCCCCTTTTTTTAGCCAGGGCCCTCCTTGTAGCCATGGCCCCCCCCTAGTAGTCAGGGCCCCTGTGGGTAGTTTAAAAAAATAAAACAACAAACAGCCACTTTCCTGGCTCCGGCTCCCGGCAGGTCCTGGGCCGCTCCGTGCTGCGCCCTGCATAAAGGCGGCGCGGTGAAGTGACCGTCACCGGGGCCCCCTACGTCAGCAGTAAAGGGGGCCGGCGCCCGGCAGGCTGAAGGCCTAATGCGTTCAGCCTGCCGGGGAGATCAGCGGAGGCAGCGTAGTGGCGCTGCGCTCCGCTGACACGCGCAGCCCGGGAGTCGGGGACATTAGTCCCCGGCTACCGGGCCCGGTCTCTGGGCTCGGACGCAGGTCCCGGGCGCTCGGGACTGGATGCGCAGACGGGCCCCGGGGAGTGACGGGGACTGCCTCCGGGGCCCCCAAACGGCTCGGGGGGCCCACCGGGGGATTCCCCGGTCCCCCGGCGGCCCAGTCCGAGCCTGATCTTCGGATTCCTGAAGTCCGGCATTTTGAAAAGGTTGTTGGATTTTAGGCGGCATTTTCAAATTGCTGTGTACAGTAGACCTAGCCTAAGGCATTAATAAACTACATAAATGTAGTAGTAACTCTCTCTCTTTTTTACTCTTATCTATGAGTATGTTTGGATAACCCTTTTACTCATTGAAACAAATCTTTAATTCTCCACATAAAGTTCTTTGTGTGTATAGTACTAAACATGTTTAGATTGTTTTAGATCAAAGATCCTAAGTTTTGCACACAAATTTCAGGTAGGTGCTGATCATATCATATGACCTGCCCTCAAGTGGGTCATTCATTACACTAATTTAGGAACTAAATGTTATTATTGTGAAAGTCAAGAAAGAGTATGTATTGAAATGTCTTATCAGCAAGCCAAGTTCACAGTGACCTGCTATGGATTTACAACTGTACTGAATGGGTCAGTGCCTTTTATGAATGCCTCTGTGTTTGTGGTCCAAACTTGGCATGATGCATAATCACCCAATTACCTTTTTTTTTCAGTGTTGGAAGGAAAAAAGAAAAGTATTACGTTTCATTATTTTGATCACGAATCCATACAGGGACAGTCTGAGAACTGTAAATGTAGCATGGTGCATCAACAATGTGAGAGTGTTCATGTGTGTATATAACGCCTAGGTACTCTCTGAATTTACAGTATGCTAAATGTAGTTTATCAAAACACAATAAATGAACAGGCAAAAAATTAGAGAACTGCCTACAAGATAAAGAGACTATTTAACCAATATATTGGAACACTTTCAAGAGGACCTGGCAACTTCAGTAAATACATGTATCCTTTATAATTTAATAATTCATGAAGATATTTTCTTAGATCCCTACATTGTGCTGTTTCTCTGTTTATGACTTTGTTGACAACTGGGTGTTGGGAGTGTTTCCTTTAAGTCTGACATTGTCCAGTCATTGCTAATAGTGCCATCCAGTGTAGAAATAGGTCCCTTTGACAAGGAGACTGGCAACCTCTTTGTTCTTAAATACTCAGAAGGAATAACAGAGGGATGGCACTGTGCAAAATTCCAAGAAAAGATGCTTTGATATTATTATTTTAATGGATGGTACAAATAGTCACTAAAATGGGAGCAATGAGTACCAAAAATAACGGAATGCATGCTTTACACTACATTTATCATGTGTTTTAGACAGTTTCTAGACACCTTTGTGCCTTATATGACAAAAGAGGCATGGCCTTGATAAAAGTTGTCTGGATTAATGGAAATAGGGTGTGGCTAAGCATGCAACACTGGCGCCAAAATTTTTGGCACAGTCAGTGGCATGAAGCAAGTGCAAACTTAGACTAGACAGTTCTAATGTGCGCCAGATTTATCAACACAATGTAAGCGCATTGAAGGGCATGTTCACACGATGTGCTGCGGCTCATACAGTACGCGGCGCAGTACATTGTGTGTTTCGGGAGCTCGCGCTAATATTCTCATGCTCCCGCGGCATGGGGGGGGTTGACATTCATTAGTCGCAGCGTGTATTTGCCGCAAGTAATTGACATGTCACGTATCTCCCCGTGCGTACAATACGATCGTATTCGCCGAGCAGGGAGAGGAGGTGTAATTCATAGTTCTTTATGAGAACTATGGATTACCATAATTTCAGCACGCATCTCGCCCGTATTAGAACGCAAATACGTAGAGAAATGCACGCCGATATTACCCCGAGTGAACATACCCTAAGTCTGTCTTGTCTTACTTTACACTAAAGGGGACATGTATGAAAACTATTTCTGAGACGGTCTTTATTACCCATGGCAACCAATCAGAGCTCCTCTTTCATTTCATATATTGCTCTGAAAAAAAGGAGAGCTCTGATTGTTTTCTAAGGGTAACAAAAATAGTCTTCGACCTAGACAGTTTTCATACATGCGGCCCTGAGTGTTAGATAGTAGTGATTAATCTGCCCCACTATGGTTGTTTCCTGGGCTTTTTGGAGAACATTTCTGAGACAACACATGAAACTCCCCTCTTCTTGTCACACAAGACATAATAATATAAATTATCTTATAATACTAATAAAAATAATAATCTAAAGGAAAATTAAGATACATGGAAAAATATTTAATAACTTTTTCCATTTCATTTACATAAATTGTATGCAACATCTACATAAATATCTCAACTACCACTCTATTTTTATTTTCAAGTAAGTAGACAATGTTAAGTGACTTCTTTTCTTGCAAAAGCAATGTGCAATTACATGTTTCAATGAGAGTTCAAGGTCTGTTTGAATAGATAAAGCGGACTATGGATACATTCTCTCCTTCCTTAAACATGCAATATATAAGAGAGATATAAAGCTGCTGCATATCACCCCAGGGATGCCTTGTTTTATTTTTCATCTTATGATAGAAAACAAGAAAAAACCATTGGCAGACTCGTAAAGCAAAGAATTCAAAGCAGGCTGTCCCTTTGAAATATCGTTTAAGAAGTTAGGGCACTTAGGGCATAACTGAAACACCATAATCAGCTCAATAATAAATACAGAAGAAAAATGTTGATGAAACTCCAGAAGGCAAGGTTGAATTGTCCTGCTAATGCAGCATTGTTATGCAGCCCACATAGTCACAATAAGGCTTTATGAATGGTCTGTGTATAAGCCATATATTGTTTTGCCAAAGACAGCATGCTCCAATTGTTCCATTGGAGGATGCAGTGATACCTTTACAAAATCAGTCACCGCTTCTCTTGGACGAAATCCAACCTAGATTTTTATTGCAAATCTTTACCGTTTAACACCATTTCACTTTAAAGCCCAGCATCCTGTGCTGATTCATTTTAGATATAGGGCTGTGAGGAATCCAAATTCCAGATGCATTAAGCTTGCTCTAGAATCAGTTTTGGAACTAACCATATAATCAATGAGTTGAGTATGCAGTAAGCTCTTCCTAGAGGTGGTTGCAGACAACCAAAATGCTGTCACTTAACACAATGTTTGTGTAGATAATATGACTGCATAGGGGTATGTCTACTTGACAAGTAAAATTTACTTATTGGATTCTGAAGTTAAAAAACATGTCAGCTACTGTAGATATTTTTTCAAATCAATGATTTCCCGCTTTAGTTACAATCTGCCTATTATTCTTATGCTCCATCGTTATGTACTCGTGGTGACCCAGAGGACAGGATGGAGGTTGTAATAAATTCTAGTTGTCACAATGGCTCTTGCTCAAACCTCTCCACTGTGAACATCAAAGTGAATAGGGGGTCTGTAGGTACTGGAATATAGAGTATGTCTCCGGTATTTCCCCTGAGACACACTCTGGAATTATAAACCTCCCTACCCTGATGGTGGTTGAGGTGTACTTGAGTTTGGTGCATAAATAAGACACAGGAGGCTGAGTGGTGCAGTACAACAATAACTATATTCACTCCAAGCTAGATGGGATACACAGGACCAGGCACTCAAGTGATATTTCTTAATTTCCAGCTGAACAGCCCGTAGCATGAGTGGCGCTTTAAGTTCAGTCTAACATCCAGACTATAACAGGAGCTTTTTCTCTACTCCATGCAATCTGAATAATTATCCTTTCTCTAGTAACTGTGTTGAGGTAAGTCGGAAGCATACTAGACATCAACAGCCATGAGGTCTACTCTTAGACTGTTTTACTTCATGATTTAGTAGCCAACTCTCTTTGGCTTACATGTCTGTTCCTTCTCTTGTGATCTCTTCAACTTTACTTTTCTGGACTCTGAGGCTAGTAGGAAAAAAGTAAACCATCCCTAGCTGGCATATGACCAGGGTTCACCACTCTGTTGCTTTAACTGGAACAAAAAATTAATTTAGCCAATCTGACTAAAATCCTAACTGCATGGTCTTTTTTTTAAACTCTGTCCATACCCTAGTCTCCTAGGTAGACACTCTTTGCTTCAAGCTGTTCAACATGTTAACTCCTTATGTCAATATCATGACTGCATTTCTCCATATACAGGTAATATACCACATTTACACAGCATAAAACAGAGGTCCAAATCAATTTAATAGTGTACACTCCTGTACACTACATACTTCCTAAAAAATCCAGTAAAAATAAAAGCATTAAAAAGGTTGTCTCACTACAAAGATTAGCTTTCAACATGTAGGGAAATCAAGACTCTCTTTGGATTTTTCCTTAGTCAAGAGATAAGAGAGATTTTATCTGCTCTGAGGGTACACATATTTTCTGTAGGTTCCCGAACTGCTATCCCCTCTCTCTGCTTTTTGTCTTATCTGAGAGCATGGAGTGACGTCACTACTCGATGGACAGCAGCTTGAGAACAGAGTGTGTTATTTCTAACAAACAAAGGAGATTAATGACTTTTGATTGTTTACTGTGAGCTCCGTAGCTCACTGCACTATAGATAATTGCTGCCTCAATCCCATGCATTAGAAGCGGGGAATCACAGAGCTGATCACTGCTATAGAACCACCCACAGCCTAACCAGGCAGTGTGAATCTAAAGCTGCCTGTTGCTCTGAGAAACAGCATTTTGAGACAACCTCTTTTAGATATTTAGTGACAGTCCTTCAGAATAAATGTTTTGTTCTGCTTTTTTTTAACCTGTACTGCACAGTTTAAATGAAGTTTAGGCTGGATTCATGGTTACCATACAGCTATTTGATCCAAAAACAGGAGTGGAAAAGAAAGGTCTAATTACATCAATATGTTTACATATGCGTATGTGTGTTTTTATATATATATATATATATATATATATATAATATATATATATATGTATATATATATATATATATATATATATATATATTTATATAATGCGTGTGTGTGTGTTATCTGTGGCTCTGTGAAAAAGCATGGTAAGACAACCCTTTTCAGAGTAGAAGAGTCTCTCAAGTTCTTTTTCAAATATGATCCATTGTTATGGGGGAATGAAGTGCATTCTATTACCGTATTTTTCGGACTATAAGGCGCACCGGATTATAAGGTGCATTATCAATGAGCGCCTGCTAAGGCATCTAGGTTAATATATAAGGCGCACCGGACTATAAGGCGCACCGGACTATAAGGCGCCGGCGATTAATGAAAACAAATGCTCAGACGCAAGCCAAACTTTTATGAACACTTTCACAATAACTCTCAATTTGTAAAGTTTTAACAAAAATCAATACACTTACAGTACTTTTTCAGTTCATTCCTCCACCACAAATCCATCAAATTCTTCATCTTCAGTGTCAGAGTTTAACAGTTGCGCGATTTCTGCATCAAGCATTCTCGGGTTCCCCTCATCATTATCCGAGTCAGTCTCGTTGCTGCTGCTTATCTCTTTATTGATGATTCCATCCTTCTTGAAAGCTCGGATGATACTGGAGACTGATACCTTCTCCCAGGCATCCACGATCCCTTTGCACATAGTAGCATAACTGGCACGGCGTTGCCTCCCTGTTTTGGTGAATGTGTGGTCACCTTCTGTCATCTAATTCTCCCACACAGTTGACGCCGATGTCTAGCGGCTGGAGCTCTTTGGTTAATCCACCCGGAATCACGGGAAGCTCCGAATTAGTTTTCTTCACTTGGGCTTTGATAGTATCGGTCAAATGGGCACGCATGGAGTCACAGACCAATAGGGATGGGGATTTGTAAAAAAAAAAAACATCTGGTCTCTTGACATAGACCTCCCTCAGCCACTCGCTCATCTTCTCCTCGTCCATCCAGCCCATTGGGATAGCCTTGATGATGACACCAGCTGGAAACTTTTCTTTGGGCAAAGTCTTCCTCTTAAACATAACCATGGGTGGTAGTTTCTGGCCATTAGCCTGACAGGCGAGAACTACAGTGAAAGATGACTTCTCGTGTCCTGTGGTACGTATAGATACCATACAGGTCCCTGTTTTCTCAACAGGGCGTTGTACGGGGATATCGAAAGTGAGGGGGACCTCATCCATGTTAGTGATGTGTTCTGACTGGATATTCTTTTCATTTATCTTGGCTCTGCAGTAGGTGCGAAAAATGGCCAGCTTCTCTTCATAATCCTTTGGCAGTTGCTGGCAGACAGTAGTTCTGGTGCGGATAGAGAGATTACGCCTTTTCATAAAATGAAAACACCATGAAGGACCACCTTGAAAGTCCTTGATCTCCAGATCGTGTGCTAACGCTGTGGCTTTGAGTCGAATAGAGACAGTGGAGATGCTTCTAGCTGCGCTTCTCTGTTCAATAACCCGCTGTTCAAAATTGTCCTCTAAATGTGGCCATCTTGCTTTGTTTCCTCGGAAACTCAGTTTGGTCTTCTTTACCTGGCGTAGGGCATCTTCTTGTTTCCTCCACTTAGGCACCATAGATTCATTAATGTTGAATTCTCTTGCAGCTGCTCTATTTCCATGCTCTACTGCATGGCATAGCTTTAAGCTTAAAATCAGCATCATAAGCATGTCTCTTAACAGGAGGCATTTTTGGGGAAGTGGGTATAAAAAAATTTACAGTACGGTATTGAATGCACACACATTTATGTTGAAACACAGATATTCTGCGGGGCTCCTGCACACAGAGCTGTACGTATCACCACACGCAGTGACGCTTCTGACTACGGTGGCCGTATAGGCCATTCTCCATATTTCCGTGCCATATTGCCGCCACGGATTGCGGCCGCAATACAGTCGGATTTACAATGGTCCTGCCACTTATTGTGCCGTATTTCGCGTCGGAATAACCCCATGTAAAGAATGGGGATTGTAATTCCGGCGCAAAATACGTGCCAGTGACACCTATTTGCAACTGATTTGTAACTGATTTCGGAACGTATTTACGATCGGAAATCAGTTACAAATCAGTTGGCAATAAGTGTCACTAAATTAGCTTTAAATACGTTCTGAACAAAGCCTAAAAACCCAAGTGAAGAATTGATTCATATATAAGGCGCATCGGACTATAAGGCGCACTTTCGATTTCTGAGAAAATCATAGGAAGGGAAGATCTCTCCTTAAGGAGAGCACCAAACGAACGGCTTGTAGAGTTTTTGTTTTGCCTTTTCGCCCTCTACTTAGCATCTGCATATCACCACGCATTATGGGCAAGGCGCTGAGAAGCCCACAGCGCCCACCGTTGGTTGTAACCAATCCTCACTTTGCTTTTGACCTACCGAGTCTTGAGAACGCAAAAAGGATTTTTTAGCCAAGCCAGTATCTCTCATCTACAGACAACGCTGTTTCGGATTTTTGTCCCTCTTCAGTGCAGAGTAGAGAAGATACTGGCCGGCTGTGTGGGAGGCATCGGGTAGCTCAGGAAGGGAAGATCTCTCCTTAAGGAGAGCACCGAACGAACGGCTTGTAGAGTTTTTGTTTTGCCTTTTCGCCCTCTACTTAGCATCTGCATATCACAAGGCATTATGGGAAAGGGGCTGAGAAGCCCACAGCACCCTCTGTTGGTTGTAACAAATCCTCAATTTGCTTTTGACCCACCGAGTCTTGAGAAAGCAAAAAGGATTTTTTAGCCAAGCCAGTATCTCTCATCTACAGACACCGCTGTTTTGGGATTTTTGTTCCTCTTCAGTGCAGAGTAGAGAAGATACTGGCTGGCTGTGTGGGAGGCATCGGGTAGCTCAGGAAGGGAAGATCTCTCCTTAAGGAGAGCACCGAACGAACGGCTTGTAGAGTTTTTGTTTTGCCTTTTCGCCCTCTACTTAGCATCATGCATATCACAAGGCATTATGGAAAGGGGCTGAGAAGCCACAGCGCCTCTGTTTGTTGTAACAAATCCTCAATTTGCTTTTGACCCACCAAGTCTTGAGAAAGCAAAAAGGATTTTTTAGCCAAGCCAGTATCTCTCATCTACAGACAACGCTGTTTCGGGATTTTTGTCCCTCTTCAGTGCAGAGTAGAGAAGATACTGGCTGGCTGTGTGGGAGGCATCGGGTAGCTCAGGAAGGGAAGATCTCTCCTTAAAGAGAGCACCGAGCGAACGGCTTGTAGAGTTTTTGTTTTGCCTTTTCGCCCTCTACTTAGCATCTGCATATCACAAGGCATTATGGGAAAGGGGCTGAGAAGCCCACAGCTTTTATGTGCGCCTTATAGTCCGAAAAATACGGTACTCTCAGATTTTATAGATGTACCTCTGGTGGTGCCTGAATGTATTGCTGTATAGGAGAACTGACCCCAAAACAGAATCTTCTGGCAGTTTTTTATGTATTTATATTTATTTTTTACTCTGAAAATGCTCTGTGTAAATGGAATTGCAGCTTTCACTGACAATTGACAATTACCATCCTGTTTTATGTCTGATGCTAATGAGGTAAATTAGCTGAAAATAAACAAATGTTCATAATTATTTTGCAAATACAACCTCAGTTTGATGGATATAGGCTACAAGCGTCATGATTAGAAGATCACCAAAATACTGTTAGCGGAATGTATGAATAAATTAAATGTTATATATTTAGATGCTTAAAGGCCAGATTCCTTTATATTCTGTTACCATGGTGACTTATAATATGTACCAGTAATACTGATAACATAGAGTCTAGGGTTAGTGACATATTTTAGCTATGTTACTCATTTATTCTGGCCCTGTAACACACAGAGAAAAATAGGATACACCTGACCATTCGTGATGGAAGCCCCAATCATGTGGAAAAAGAGAAAAACCAACAAAAGATTTCTCTGTAAAAGTAATGGATGATAGAAACTGAGCCAAAGTTACTATCCAATTGTTAGTCCTTGTCTGAGCCATTATTTGCATACAGTTGAAAGAAAAAGTAAGCAAACCCTTTTAATGTACCTGGAATTCTGCATTGATAACTAATCAATTGTTTGATTATTATCTAAGTCACAAGTACAGACAACTAATAACATCCAATAACACTTTGGGCGACATGTCAGAAAAGAGGCGCTTCCATAATGCGCCTGAATAAATAAATCTGTCAAAAATCTGGTATACCTTGTATAGCATATTTAATGTGCCTAATTTAGGCGTATACCAAAAAAAGAGGCGTATAGCATATCATTGCTAGCATATTTGATGCACCTACTTTAGGCGAATTCGAAAGTGTCAAATGCGCCTAGTTTTGGTGTACGACAGTTCGTTTATATAGAGAATACGGCGTCAACAGTTTCTTGGTGCAAACCACACCAAAAAAATGGTGCAGCCCTAATGGGACATGTTGCACTTTGTGTTATCCAAAGTGCAAGGGAAAAAGTAAGTGAACCCTTAAATTGAATAATTTGTAGATCCACGTTTAGCAGCAACCACCTCAGGACACACATTTCATGTAGAAGGAAACAACATATTCACAATGTTGAGGAGAAAGTAGTATCAAATATATTTTACTACTTAAAAAAAAAAAAATAATTTTTGCTTTGTGATGCATATTCTAATTTCTTTTTTTTATTTTTTTTTCAGTCAACCTGTATTGGTCTTGCTTTTTTTTCTTGCTGTAATTTTTATTGGTATCATTTTGGCATATATAACACTTTTTGATCACTATTTATAATAAAAATACAGCATTTACAAACAGTGTGACAAAAAAAGCATTTCCTGCATGCCTGATCGCTAAATAGTTTAGAAGAAGTAATACAAATTATGTTTTATTTCTTTTTAATATTTATTAAAAATCATTAATTTGTTTTAATGCTTCTAAGGAACATGACTATGTGATTGCTTGTACAATACACTGCAATACTAATAGGTGGCAATGCACTGTGCTTTTACTAAAAAAAAGTGGGAGAAGGAGGTAAAAATGATGGCACAGTTAAGTGCTGCTATAGAGATAGTGGGATCCAGGAGTAAAGTTCAAAGCTTGTTTAATGATTAGCTATAAGATTTTAGCACTGGACTAGTGCCTTTATAGGGTGATCGTTAATTACAATCTGATTAACGCATTGGTCCATTGTCAAAACGCGTAGCCATTCAATAAAGTCACTTTTTACTTTGGTCCGGGAACTTATTGGCTCTTTTGCAGGACTTAACTGCCCTGATATTTGTACTCCATTTTTTACTGTTTTTCGTCATAAAATTAATTAGGATAAGATAAGTCAACAGAAAGTAAGCTTGCTCATGAATAGTCTTTAGGTCATAACAGTTTTTTTGTAAGAATAAACTGAAAGTTTGTCAAAACAAATTACAAAGCTGTTGCAAAGATGTATTTACTGATTAGACTCAAAGGGGCAGAATTATTAATACTAATACTTAAACAGTATAAACTGAGATTGGTCAGCAGAGAGTAGGCTGGGCCCCATAGCAAACTTTTGATTGCCCCTCTATATCTCACTGATGGGCCAGGAAGTCTATGGTTCCCAAGCTCCTGTGCCTATCAGGACACATTTTTATGAGGGGGTAGGTCCATGTGGGGATCTCAATCTTCTAAATAAGCTGTTATTTTAACAGCTGATTTGAGAGAACCAGCTAGATCCCATCCTCAGCAAGAGCCCACAGACCCATCCAGCCCACCAGGATTCTGTTTGGTAGGGCAGAGAATCACTCCAGTTATGTCAATATTCTTGCAATTAAAACAACTTAAAAAAGGGCCCAAAGACTAGATACCTGTTGAAAACTGTTCCTAACCACTATCACAGCGTGGATCTCTAAAGTATCGAAAAACTCTATTCATGAAACAGCTGCCATACTGAAAGACAGGGCTCACCATCATCACATAAATTTATCTAGAGACCTAGAGCAGACATTATTTCATATTCATTCTGTGGTTCTACTCTCAATATAACATCAGCATGCTACATGTTATCCCTGACATTTCATGCATTTTTTTCTCATTCTTATTAAATAATTCCTACATTCAATAACATTTACACATTTTTAATCTCCTCCGAGTTCTAACAAATTGGTTCAAGAGAATCAAGTGTTTATTATCAGAAACATTAAAGAAACATGAATACATATTAAAATCAATGAATGCAGAATAAATCCTCAGGCCAAGGGTTCCTCATCACAGTAAGTAAAGGGTGTATGGCACATTTTGATTTCTCATAATATTCTAATGCAGGTTATGTGTTTCCCTGATCAATAATCTTCTCCTTAAAAATGGTGAAAAATGTCAGATGTGAAATAAGCTAGCCACTTTATGAAAACTGTAAACCTAATTATCATCATATTAACATATGTAAAAGGATTATGTCAATTATACCTCAGTGTTCACTTTACAATAAATATATGATTGGTAATAAAGAAAACAATAAAAGTATAACATTGAATTTCAATTGGCTTATTGCATGAACATTCTCCTAAAGCAAATAGCTTATATCTATATTTGCTGTCCATAAAATACCAACCCAACACATATATGGGTGCTAATAGCAAGTATATGGTAATAATTGATATTGTTTAATGTTTAGTAATCTTTCTAGATAATAAAAGACCTTCAAATAAAATGGAACAACCTGAAGCTATGAACCAAAGAAAAACATTCTAAATTAGAAACCCTGTAGGTTTGATGCTCTCCTGTCTCATGCTTGCCTATCTATGCAGACTTAAGTATAGCTGGGTTACTCATGCCCTAAAAAGTATAGAGGCCTAGAAAGGCACCAAGAACAGTGAGATTGTTTAGAGTAGGTTCCCATCTAAATTGAGGCCCCAGATTTTTGTGCTTAGTACATATAGCAGAAATATGCTTTGAACGGGGGCGTAGAGAAGCCTCGGCCCCATAGCAGGCATTTACCGGTGCCTGTTAATAATAGTCATGCAGTTACTAGATAATACAATTAGCAAATACTTCACCATACATATCACCATCATACTGCTACCAAATAAATCCCACTATACCGAGACCCACACTAATAACACTACTACATAAGGACCTAATTATACCACCAGAACATGACCACAGATTACCACCACATAGTGACTGAATATTATCCCTATACTATTACTGAACACCGATCAGTATACAAAGACCAATATTATCACCATACAGTTACCATATAGTGGTAGATACCAATGTGCACAGGCTCTGCAAACTGTACATTACCACCATACATTGACCATAAAGTGATAGATACTAGTGTGCTCAGGCTCTGCAGAGTGTATATTACCCCCATACAGTGACCATATAGTGGTAGGTACCAGTATACACAGGCTCTATAGACACAAAAGTGATTATAGTTCAGTTACATCTTGTGACTCACAGGTGACCTTTCCCTGACGAGTCATTCACTTTTCCTTTTCTTCTGCATCCTGTCCAGACCACCATGATGACGTCTCTCGGCCACCACTCATCCTTGCAGATTTGGACACAAATATCTTAGAATCCTTACTTATCTAGCAGCTCTCTCGCTGTCCCCCACCTCTGTACAAACTGCCTAGGGGTGGGATAGAGGGTACAGTCCATTACTTAGAGGCACAGTCTCCTAGAGGTATGGGGAGGAAAAGACAACAACTCCCAGGAGACTGTGCTACAGCTATGGACTGTACCCCTCAGATTTAGATTACCCTGTAGGTAGGTGGAAAGGGCCCCAGGTAGGTTTTTAGGCCCCAGGTAGGTTGGTAGACTCCATTTAGCTAGGTAGAACCCTTTTAGGTAGGTTGTTAGGCTCCGGGTAGATAAGTAGGTAGGTAGGTAGGCAGCAGTTAGGCCCCAGGTAGGTAGGCAACAGTTATACCCCATGTAGGTAGGCAGTAGATAGGCTCAAAGTAGGTAGACCATAGGTAGGTAGGTATATTGGCCTTAGGTAGGTAAGCAGTAGTTAAGCCACAGGTAGGTATGTAGGCCACAGATAAGTAGATAGGTCCCAGGTAGGTAGGCTAAAGCTAGGTAAAGAGGAAGATTGTCCCTAGGTAGATAGTAGTTAGGCCCCAGTTAGGTATGCAGGACCAAGGTAGGTAAATAGGCGATCACCAGGTAGTTAGGTAGGCTGTAGGTGGGCCTCACATAGGTTGGTAGGTAGGCTGTAGGTAGGCCCCACATAGTTTGGTAACCTGTAGGTGGGCCCCACATAGGAAGGTAGGCTAAAGGTTGGCCCCACATAGGTAGGCTATAGGTGAACCCCACATAGGTAGGTAGGCTTTAGATTGGCCTCAAATCGGTAGATAGGATTCAGATGGGCCCAACATAAGTAGGTAGGCTATAGATAGGCCCCACATACATAGGTAGGCATTAGGTTTGCCTCACATAGGTAGGTAGGCTTTAGGTAGGCCCCATATAGGTAGGTAGGCTAAAGGTGAACCCCACATAGGTAGGTAGGCTTTAGATTGGCCTCACATCGGTAGATAGGCTTTAGATGGGCCCAACATAAGTAGGTAGGCTACAGATAGGCCTCACATATATAGGTAGGCTTTAGGTGGGCCCCACATAGGTAGGTAGGCTTTAGGTAGGCCCCATATAGGTAGGTAGGCTAAAGGCGAGTCCTACATAGGTAGGTAGGCTAAACGCTGGCGCCACATAGGTAAGTAGGCTATAGGTGGGCCCCACATAGGTAGGTAGGCTAAAGGTGAGTCCTACATAGGTAGGTAGGCTATAGGTAGATCCCACTTAGGTAGGTAGGCTTTATTTGGGCCCCACGTATGTAGGTAGGCTGTAGGTGGGCCACACAAAGGTAGGTAGGCATTAGATGGGCTTAAAATAAGTAAGTAGGCTGCAGATAGACCCCACATACATAGGTAGGCTGTAGGTGGTCCCCACATAGGTAGGTAGGCTTTAGGTAGGCCCCATAAAGGTCGATAGGCTAAAGGTGAACTCCACATAGGTAGGTAGGCTTGAGATTGGCCTCACATCGGTAGATAGGCTTTAGATGGGCACGACATAAGTAGGTAGGCTACAGATAGGCCCCACATAGGTAGGTAGGCTTTAGGTAGGCCCCACATAGGTAGGTAGGCTTTAGGTAGGCCCCACATAGGTAGGTAGGCTTTAGGTAGGCCCCACATAGGTAGGTAGGCTTTAGGTAGGCCCCATATAGGTAGGTAGGCTAAAGGTGAGTCCTACATAAGTAGTTAGGCTAAACGCTGGCGCCACATAGGTAAGTAGGCTATAGGTGGGCCCCACATAGGTAGGCAGGCTATAGGTAGGTCCCACTTAGGTAGGTAAGCTTTATTTGGGCCCCACGTATGTAGGTAGGCTGTAGGTGGGCCACACAAAGGTAGGTAGGCTTTAGGTGGGCCCCACATAGGTAGTTAGGCTTTAGGTGGGCCCCACATAGGGAGGTAGGCTTTAGGTGGGCCTCACTTAGGTCGGTAGGCTTTAGGTGGGCCCCTGATCCGGAGGTCGGCTACAGGCAGGCCCCACATAGGTAGGTAGGCTGTAGGTGGGCCCCACATAGGTAGGTAGGCTAAAGGTGTGCCCCACATAGGTACGTTATAGATTGACTCCACATAGGTAGGTAGGCTTTAGGTTGGCCTCACATCAGTAGGTAGGCTTTAGATGGACCCAAAATAAGTAGGTAGGCTGCAGATAGACCCCACATACAAAGGTAGGCTTTAGGTAGGCGCCATAAAGGTCAATAGGCTAAAGGGGGGCCCTAAATAGGTAGGTAGGCTAAAGGCTGGCCCCACATAGGAAAGTAGGCTATAGGTGGGCCCCACATAGGTAGGTGGGCTTTAGTTGGGCCCCACATAGGTAGGTAGGGTATAGGTGGGTCCAACATAGGTAGGCTGTGGAAGAAAAAATAAAAAAATTGAACTCACCTCTCTCCTATTCCCCCAACGCGATAAGCACAGGCCGGTCTCTCGCTGTGAAGCTCAACATAGGTGGTGCAATGATATGACATCTGCACTAGGGACTGACACCTGTTAGGATCAAGGCCTTATATAGAGTATATATAGAGAATAGCTGAGCAGAGTGCTGGCTGCCTCACTTCCTCTGAACACTTGGAATAGAGGGCTCGGGCGTTCAGAGGCCAGATGCACTGGGCGGCAGGCCCCCGTAGCAGGTGCAATGGCTGCTATGGTATTAGTTCCACCTCTGGCTTTGAAACAATACATATATTCAGTGTTTGTCTTGGTGTTTGCAGAGTGTTGCTGGTAGGTTTTTGTGTGTTTATGTCTTTTGACGATAATGAGACCAGTGACATATGAAAGGGAGGTCGGGGGATGGAGGGGTGGTCCACACCAGACGGCACCTCTTGAGTGGCACATCCCAGATGGCACATCTGTGAGCACCAGCATCAGCATGCTAGGTTCAGAGAACTAGCCTGAGCGCTGCAGAATGTGAGTACTTCAAACCTTAGCCTGCTGCCCTTGCCTGCCTGACGATAGCTCCTTACCTCTCCCTTCTGCTCCCCTCAGTAAAGGCAGCGACAGTCTTATCATGAAAGATGGCTAGTGCGGAATGCTGGGACTCAGGCAGTTACTGTAGAACTATAAGTCCCAGTATACCTCACTAGATAGCCTTCAAAATAAGACACTGTATCTGCAACAAACTGATAAACTGATGTTTTGCATATATATATATATATATATATATATATATGTTTACATACGCTAGGATTACTATGCCTTTACACAATAATGGATGAAGTAATATGATGTCCAGCACATGGAAAACCATTATGGTGCTTGTGGAAAAGAGTATTGCAACTCTATGCACAAATAATGAAAGATATTCCACAGAACACGCAGGTAGATATGATTTTAAACGTATGTCTTTATATTATTTATATAGGGTTTACAGAAGGAGGTTACAAAATTTTAATTTCCATATGTTGATAACTATATCAAGGATATGCGGAATTGCGGACTGTGATCATATATAAAGGTTTCGGTTGTCCCCGCAACCTTTCTCGATAGAATCACAAATAGAGATGACTCGTAGCCCCAAAATGGAATGAAAATGTGTGTGTTGCTATCTTAGGGAACAAAGTGGAGCAATGCAGGACCGGTGAATGAAGATGCACTGTGTAAGCCAAGGAGTAATACCAGGGCATTGTGTTAGGCGCTGCGTGCGGCCAGAGCTGAGGGGTGAGCAACCTTAGGCAGTTGTAGGTTTGTGCAACTGTGCCTCAGACGTGCCACTGAAAACCTGGTTTCAGTGGGGGAAAGAAACTATTTGGTGTCAGTAGCCATCGGTTACTGACACATGTAGCCAGCAGCTAGCTGCTAGGTGGCCAAGTATGGGTTTCCTTTCCTGGAACGGTCATAATGTTGGGTGAGAAGCCAGGTCTTACTAGGCCTATTAAAAGGGTGGTACTCCAGGTGTCCAGGGAGTTGCAGAAGAGTTCACACCCCTTCAACTTTTTCTCATTTTTTAAATGTTACACCACAAACTTAAATGTATTTTATTGGTATTACTGAAGTGTAAAGAAAATGTTTGCAAATTAAAAAAATTAAAATTGTGTTGTACATATGTCTTCAGCCCCGCTGGGTCCACCAGTAAGGCTGGTCTTGGGGCACACTAGTCAAGTTGATTTTTGTGGCCCACCAGTAAGGCTGTTCCTGGGGCCCATTTTACAGCTACTGTACAAGACTGCATATACTGCACATGACTCTTGAACTCTGCCTCACTCTCTCTCTGCTTTTCCCCATTAAAGTGCCCATCACACCCAAGAGCCCTCTGTTGGTTTCCCTACCCTTCTGTGGGCCAGTCTAAACCTGTTTTGTAAGACCACCTTTAGCTGCAATGGCAGCTGCAGTCTATTGGGGGATGTCTCTAACAGTTTTGCACATCTAGAGGCTGGAATTTTTGCCCATTGCTCTTTGCAAAAAAGCTGTAGCTCAGTCAGATTGGTTGCCGAACATTTGTGATCAGCAGTTTTCTGCCACAGATTTTCAATGGGATTTAGATATGGACTTTGACTAGGCCATTTTAAAACATGAATATGCTTTGATTTAAACTACTCCATTATAGCGTTATCTGTATGTATATGGTACTGCTGAAAGGTTAACCTATTCACCAGTCTTTTGCAGCCTCTAAGAAGTTTTCCTCCAGGACTGTTCTGTATTTAGTTCGCGTCATCTTCCCATTCACTCTGACCATTTTCCCAGTCCCTGCTGAAACAGATGCAGTGTTGTTTTTTCCCAACAAATGGCGTTTGGCATTTAGGTATCATCTGACCAGAGCCCCTTCTTGCACATGCTTGCTGTGCTTTATTCTTGCCACTCTTCCACAAAGGCCAGATTTGTGGAGTAAACCACTAATAGTTGTCCTGTGGAAAGATTGTCATGGGCTGTGAATCTCTGCAGCTACTCCAGAGTGACCCTGGGCCTATTGGTTGCATCTCTAAGGATATGTTCACACGGCTTAAAATGGGACGTATTTCAGCCAGTAATTACACGCCATACTGCGCGAATTACGGCTGGAATACGTCCTAGTCATTACGGTAATCCACAGTTCTCATAGAGACCTATGGATTACGCCTCCTCTCCCTGCTCGGGGAATATGCCGCGGGGGGAGATAAGTGACATGTCATTTTCTAGCGGCGTATACGCGCCGCTAGTAATGATAGTCTATGGGCCGGCGAGGTGCCGGCCCCACGCTCCTGCCCCGCCCCTGCTCCTGCCCCGCCCCCGTCCACACGGCGTAATTGCGGGGCGTAATTGTCATAGCCTAATTGTCTCTTCTTGTCTGGGCTGTTAGTTTAGGTGGATGGCCATATCTTGGTAAGTTAGCAGTTGTGCCATTCTCCTTCCATTTACTAATGATGGATTGAACAGTGCTCTATAAGATGTTCAGAGCTTGAGCTATATTTTTAAAACCTAACCCTGCAATATGCTTTTGTCACAACTTAATTCCTGAGCTGTCTGATTTGCTCCTTGGCTTCCATGATACTGTTTGTTCAATAATGTTCTGAACAAATACCTGTATAGTTATAAATTACATTACTCTATTCACTAATTAGGTGACTTCTAAGGGTGCTTTCACAATGTTCAGTTTTGGTGCAGTTTTAACTGCACTCCAGTTAAACTGCCTTTATGACCAGCAAGGCTCTTTTAGTTGTCTAAATTGTTCAGAAAGTTGTTTCAAGTAACTGATTAATTACTGTGTTTGAAGTCTTATGGATTATAAACACACTAATTGATTATTCACTTTCCAAACAGTTCAGATAAGTGGAAGAAGTTTGCTGGTAATAAAGGCAGTTTAATTGGAGCGCAGTTAAAACTGCACCAAAACTGCTCTGTGTGAAAGCACCTTAAAGTCAATCGGTCACACTGGATTTTATTTTATGGTATCATAGTATGAAGGGCTGAATACATATGCACACCACACTTCTCAGTTTTTTAATTTGAAAAAATGTGTATGGTTGTATTGTTTAAAAATGAAGAACAGTTCATGCCTACTGTGGTGTGCTGTGAATGGTAGTTCCATGGCTATGGAAACACAAGTCCCACCATGCCACACTAGCCATTGTAAAATAGAGTTAAAAAAAATCAAAAAGGAAATAAATGAAAAATGTTTAACAAATGAAAAAATAAAAATCACACATAAAGTCCCTAATTCCCCAATAAGAAAAAACAATTTAAAAAAAGAAAAAGGTACAGAAAATAGTTATTGTCGTGTCCATAACAATCCAATATATGAAATAATTATATTATTTAATCCATACAGTGAACATGACCAAAAATAAAAAAGCCTTCCAGAACTGCCTTTTTTCATCGACACACAAAAAATGGAATAAAAAGTGTAAAAAAAACCTTCCGTACCCCAACATAATACCAATAAAGACCAAAAAATGATCCCGCAAATAAAAAGCCCTTACACAGCTCTGTTGCCAGAAAAGTAAAAAAAGGTTGCAATTATGATATATAGCTGTGAGGAGGGAACTGCAAAAAAAGAGTGGTCTGTAAAAGGGGGCGACAAACTTAACAACAGCCCCAGGCTGCAAAAGCTCTAGCTCCGGCACTAACTGAGACAAGTGAGATCTTAATTGACAAATCTGCCCTAATGCTTAATAGCACTACTCTAAATTTTAAAACAACTTTCTACAAGCCAACAGAACAAGCATAAAAACATTGTATTATATCTTATTAGAGAAAATTGTACTTCCTGCTTTTATCAGCCTCATTTTCTCCCTATTACTGCTTCTTATCTATGCACCCAGTCATAAATTGTTAAGAGAATTGCACAGGAGATAGAACCCAGCTTTACTGAGGGCTCAGGCTCCCGCAGCCCATATAGTTTATAGAGAGGGGAGGGGCACAGGAATTAAAGCAGGAGACTCTCACACACAAATAGCAGCCTCATGGAGGACATTAGAAAGCACTAAGGAGCTATGATTGAGGTTAAATAAATACTCACTATACCTCTCTGTATACCACTCTGCCTCTCCTCACCCTCCCTTCTCAATAGACATGTGTGCAGCCGTAATCTGAATTGTCAGTGAATCCATTCTGCAAGATGGATTCTGTTAGTGATGTCTGAGTGAGTGAACATATAAGAATGTAGAACAGGGGAGAAAAAGTATCTAATAACAAAGGAAGGGAACTTTTCTCTAAGATATTTAAAAAAAAAAAATTATTTCTGCTTGTACTGTTAATTTATGAAATGTGTTATAGTTGGAGCTTTACTTTAAATCTAAAAATGTTCTGTCAGAAAAATAAAATAAGAGTTCATCTACACAACAAGAATTTATAGTTGGGTTTTGACATGGTTTTCACATTTTGAAACTGGTAAAAACACTGTATATAAACTATTCCTAGACCTCAATAGAAAATTCAAGCTGTAGTCTACACGGCTCCAATTTTCTTTAGATCGGGTTCCAAAACCGAAAAACTTAGAACATGTTCAGTCTTCCGCCATATTTTACTGGGAAAACAGTGGAAAATTAACTATTCAATATCAATGGGTAGCCAAATCCGAAAACCGCATGTGGACACAGCCTAATAAAGGAATAACAAATAAGAATACTAAGAATTCAATTACGGAGACAATATCTGGTAAGGGTTTATTACAAGATTGTTTTATGTGGTTCTCTGTCAGCCTGATTATGTTTCAAATAAAGTCATCAGGCCAGCCCCAAAACTAATGAACCTGCTGAATCAGAAAGTGATGAGGCTAAGACATCTTTTTGGCGCACGGGCAGTTTGCCTTACGACATGACACATATGTAAAGTGATGTGAGTCACCTTAAAACATAAGCATCAACCCAACTTTGGCGCAGCACTGCCTAAGACACTTTCCACAAGGACATTTTTCATATATCTGGGCCGATGTGTCTATGAACTAGATGTTGGCTGCTTACAGTATATGGTATATATCATAAATACAATACACTAATCTGGACAAAATTGTTGGTACCCTTCCATTAAAGAAATAAACACCAACAATAACTGAAATAACTAAAAATTAACAAAAAAAAGGAAAATTAAATTTGCTGAATATCAGCAATTGAAAGAAAAGCATTGCTTTTGAATTGTGGTTCAACCAAAACCTTTTAAAAACAAGCTAATAAAACTGTCCTGGACTAAACTTATGGTTCACTTAACTTAATATTGTGTTTAGAGATGGGCGAATCGATTCTAACGAAGTGGAATTCGTTTAGAATTTCAGGAAAACTTCGATTCTGAACGAAGTCTAAGTTTGATGTGATTCGCGGGAACGAAGCGTGCTTTTGATTGATAAAATGGCTGCGAGCACATGGCGTTACATGGGGCAAAGAAGTCTGGGAGGAAGAAGGGCGTAGTCTACACAACATGTGCAGAGATTAAGCCAATCAGAGACTGGTGGGATACTGTGACGTCACCGCACTATATACGTTCGGGCGCGACGCTGGCAGCTCAAACCGCTCCCACTGTACTGTGTAGGGAAGGTGCTGCCGCAGCTGCTTATGATGTCTCATACTAAAGAACTCCCTTTTATACAGCGATTTTTGGGGGGTGTCACAGCTGGTCTCAGAGACTGCTTCTCTTACGTTCTAATTCTGATTTTGTGGGGTATTGGAATTGAAGTCCAGTGTGCGTCCAATGCAGCTGCATGTACATTTTAACGCTATCTGCTCAGTTCTTCAGCACATTGAATATCCAAGGGTTATCTAAGCCTGTTCCTGTTGTATTCAGTTAAAGAAACAACGTTTTTACAATCCAAATACCACTTAATTTTTGGTTGCTCATTTCTTTAGCACAATTTAGATCCAGGGGTTAATTAAGTTTTGTTCTGCTGTTGTGGTCACTAAAAGAAACGGGTTTTTTTCACCTCCAAAGAAGAAATTTTGCCTGTAGCATAATTCATAACCAAAGGTTAATTACAAGTTTTTCCGTTGTTCTGTACCGTAAAATACACGCCATTTTTAACACGCTACAAAGCTGGTAATTTTTGGTTGCTCATTTCTTTTGCGCAATTTAGATCCAGGGGTTAATTAAGCGTTGTTCTGCTGTTGTGTTCACTAAAAGAAACGTTCTTTTTCACCGCTAAAGAAGAAATTTTGCTGTAGCATAATTCATATCTGAAGGTTAATTACAAGTTTTTCTGTTGTTGTGTTAGGTAAAATACACGCCGTTTTAACATGCTACAAAGCTGGTAATTTTTT
The DNA here is from genome assembly GCA_025379985.1 of Phyllomedusa bahiana. Lineage (NCBI taxonomy): Eukaryota > Metazoa > Chordata > Amphibia > Anura > Hylidae > Phyllomedusa > Phyllomedusa bahiana. The sequence continues at coordinate 181,130 of JAODAL010001992.1, read as the reverse complement.
GGCAGCATTTTTTCTTTTGCAAAATTTACATCCAAGGGTTAACTAAGTATTTTTCTGCAGTTGTATTCATTAAAATAAACGTTCCTTTTCACCGCCAAAGAAGAAATTTAGGCTGTAGCTAATTCATATCCGAAGGTTAATTAAGCCTGTTTGTGCTTTTATATTCAGTAAAATACACAGTGTTTTTAAACGGAACATACAAGCAAATTTTTCCTGCCCATTTATGGAGCACAATTTATATCCAAGGGTTACCCAAAGCTTGTTAGTGGGTTCTTTTGAGTCAAATACGGGGTGTGTATTTATCATATCAGATTCTTCATCAAACAGTGTCTGTACATTTTAGAACAAACAGTATGTCAGACAGAGAGGTGGCAGGCTCTTCACCTGCGAGTGGCAGTGGCACAAACATTCCTGGAGCAGGCCCAGGTTGCAGCACAGCACAGGCCACAACTGCCGCTGTCATCTAGCGGCCGTATGTTGTCCAGCAACCCAATGGTTCTTGATTGGTTGACTAGGTCATCCACTTTCTCCCAGATGACATTTGACAACCCCAGCCAAGAGTCGGTGGGAACTTTCAGACACAACCCTTAGGTGGCATGGCCCAGGAGCGGGTCAGCGGCCCTCCCCTGTTCTCAACCCGCCTCTGTCCCATCCGGTTCCCTCAGCCAGAGATCTACTATGTGGTCTGGGCTCAGTGCCACTATACAGCGAGGATGAAAGGGGGACAGTCGCAGCTACTTGGCAGCGAAGAAATGGGGCCAATATCCCCTGCTTCTTGCAGTAGGCGGCAAAGTATAGATGTGGAGAGTGGCATGGGAGGTCATGTTGTGAGGGGTCAGCCTCTGCATTCCAAGACCGGTGATGAGGATAGCAGTGACAATGAAACACAAATCGATGATGATGTAGCCGACTGCACTTGGGAGCCGGGTTAAGCAAGGGCTTCATCATCGTCAGGAAAAGAGGGCGTCAGCTTACGCGTCAGGCAGCGCGCAGCCAGCAAATGGGTTGGGGTGGCCGTTAGTCAGCATGGTAGCAGCAGTGTGAGGTCAGGAGCCAAGCGGCCATGGGGTAGAAAACCTGCTTCGCAGGTCCAAGAAAGTAGCGGCACAGGGGCTCAGTGAGGCAGCGGCGGTAGTAGTCCCTCAGTGCGGTGTGGCAGTTCTTTGCTAAGACACCGGAGGAGCTGAATATGGGTATATGTAGAATCTGTGGGCAGAAAGTGAAGCGTGGCCAGGGAGCTAACGTTGGCACCACGGCCCTGCGTCAACACATGCAGTGTCACCATTCGGTGGCCTGGGAGAAACGTGGCTCAGATGTGGTGGTCCATCCTGCCGCGCCCCAGCAACAAACAGCAGCAGCGCCCAGTGGCAAAGCATGCCACTGCAGCCAGTCAAGGCTCCACCACCTCTGCAGAAGGGGAGTTGTTTCTCTTTGCCATCATCTCTCGGTCCAGATGCACTCTGCCACCCCAGTTAGAAGGTTTCCCCTTGGACTACTGGGCAGCCAAACTGGATGTGTGGCCGCAATTTGCCGGGTTTGCAGTGGAGAAGCTGTCCCGCCCGAGCAGTAGTGTGGCATCAGAGCGGTGTGTTCAGTGCAGCGGGGGCCCTCGTTACCCCAAGGAGAACCCGTTGTGCACAGGAAATGTGGAACGACTGACCTTTGTCAAGATGAATCAGGCGTGGATTGGCCAGGATTTCCCCACACCCAATGCCTTTACGTCAGACTACATAAGCCATGACGCCTCACCCCAAAATTGTGAGAAAAGAGTCTGGGTTCAAACTACCTTGCCTCAGCCACTATTCTGATGCCGCCACCCGCCTGATGCCACACATCTGCTGCCAGTTTTCCATCTGCCTACCACCATCTTTACCAGGGACTGGTATTGCCCACCTACCTCCACACTGTCATTGTGCTACTCTGGGCCTACTACTGTTTTTTCCACCTCCATAATGTCATTGTGCCACTGCCTGACCTCATGCTGCTGCTGTGGTTTCTGCCGTAACCTCCACACTGTGTCTGGGGCCACTCTGTGGCCTACTTCCTGTTTTTTGCCACCCCAGAATGTCATTGTGCAACTCTCTGACCTCAGCTGCTGTGGCTTGCCGGGAGTCACCTCCACACCTTTTCATTGTGCCACTCCGACCATCATGCTGTTGCTCCTGCCGTTCCCTCCACCTTTGGTCATTGTGCCACTCTGTGGCCTAATCCTGTTTTTGCCACCTCCAGAATGTCATTGTGCCACTGTCTGACCTCATGCTGCTGCTGTGGCTGCTGCCGTGACCTCCACTCTCTGTTATTGTGCCACTCTCTGACCTCATGCTGCTGCTGCCCTCACCTCCACTCTCTAGCATTGTGCCACTCTGTGGCCTACTACTGTTTTGCCACCTCCAGAATGTCATTGTGCCACTGTCTGACCTAATGCTGCTGCTGTGGCTCCTGCCGTGCCCTCAACACTGTGTCATTGTGCCACTCTGTAGCCTACTCCTGTTTTTGCCACCTCCAGAATGTGATTGTGCCACTGTCTGACCTCATGCTGCTGCTGTGGCTGCTGCCGTAACCTCCACACTCTGTCATTGTGCCACTCTGTGGCCTACTTTCCCGTTTTTGCCACCTCCATAAATGTCATTGTGCCACTCTCTGACCTCATGCTGCTGTGGCTGCCGCCGTCACCTCCACACCCTGTCATTGTGCCACTCTCTGACCTCATGCTGTTGCTCCTGCCGTCACCACCACTCTGTCATTGTGCCACTCTGTGGCCTACTACTGTTTTGCCACCTCCAGAAAGTCATTGTGCCACTGCCTGACCTCATTTTGCTGCTGTGGCCTTTGCGTCACACTCTGTCATGGTGCCACTCTTGGCCCTTTCTCTGTTTTGCCATCAGAATGCATGTGCCACTCTCTGACCTCATCTGCTTTGGCTGCCGCAGTCACCTCCAAAACCCTGTCAATTGTGCCACTCCTGACCTCATGCTGTTGCTCCCGCCCCTCACCCTCCACTCTCGGTCATGTGCCCCCTCTGTGGCCTAATCCTGTTTTTGCCACCTCCAGAATGTCATTGTGCCACTGTCTGACCTCATGCTGCTGCTGTGGCTCTCAGGTTGTTTTTTTCCAGCTTTCGCAGCCATGACTTTATCAGGCTACATTCCCGCTTCAGTTTTTTGGTCAGTTTTGCCCTCTTAAGTGCCCAGGGAATTTTATAGTGAAGCGATTCTAAGAGCGGCGGCATTCGTATGCGCGTCATACTAAAACACAACATTGTATGAAGACCAAACCAAGCTCCCTCTGCATATTTAAGCATGGCACAACGTTCTACAGCACCGTGCAGGCTCTGTGCAGCCTGGAAATAGTTGTTTTTTAACACGATTCGTCCCGAAGCAATTCGGACCGAAACAAATTTTGTCGGAAAATTCGGCGAACTCACTGAATCGAATTTTTGAGAAATTCGCCCATCTCTTATTGTGTTGCATAATCTTGTGAGGCAATCACTCCAAACTGTAACTCTTTTCTGTAACTCTTAATAAGACTTCTCACTTGTCCAGGGGTATTTGGCCCACTCCTGGTAGCAAACTGTTCCAGCTATCTCAGGTTTGAAGGGTCCTTTCTCAATAGATATTCAATATGATTTAGATCAGGGCTCATAGGAGCCACTTCAGAATAGTACTATGCTCTTAGCATGACCTCCAATTAAGACCATGCTTTCTGACACTGGGCAACACATTTTGCTCCAGAATGGCGTAATAGTCTTGATATTTCATTGTAAATAATATGTGCAACTGTAGTAACAGGAATATCAAGCTGTTAGGAGATGGTCTTATACCCTTTACCTTAAATATGTTTGTCTATAATTTTCTTTCTTATCTTCTGAGACAATTCTCTTCTGAGCTTTTTTTGGTCCCTGTTCAGTGTGGTACACACCATGATACCAAACGGCACAGTGACTACTTTCCATCCTCTAAATAAGTAGACTGGCTGATTACAAGTTGAAAGACACCTGTGTTGTTATTATATGACCCACCTTAGTTTAAGAAGTCCCTATGTTCAAATTATTTTCAGTCTTTTTTGTCCAAGCCAGTTTCATTAATTAATTTTATAAATTCAGTTTAACCACAATTTAAAAACAATGCCTGATTTTAATTAGCTGATTTTTAGTAAATTTAAATGTATTATAATTTTTTTCAGTTTTAAGTTATTTCAGTGACCATTGTGCTTTTTTTTCTTTAATGGAAGGGTAACAACAATTTTGTCCACATGCGTATACACTTCTTGCAAAAAGATAGGGATATTTGACTTTTGCTTAAAATTTCAGGATGAACAATAAAATTCTTGACTTTTTTTTAAATGAACTAAATTAAACCATCTCTTAACTTTAGAATGCATGTGGACAAATGTTCAATGTTTCAGTAGTTTTTGCACAACATGCTGATCTCTAACAAGGAGACCACACAGATCACGCTGATGGAAATGGTTACAAATTGTCTGATGTGACACTTGGTTGCCTCTCACCAAATGTCTTTGCAGTTGCGTGGCATTCATCATCCAGTTCCACAGGAGTAATGTTTACAATGAAGCGGTCATCAATATGTGATGTAGCCAGAGGATGTCCACTTCTTTGCCTTTCTTTGATTCTTCCAGTCTCTCTGTATCTCTGATACAACCTGCTCATGACACTCTGTGACACTCTAAGCTCAGTGATCACTTCCATCTGAGAGCATCATACTTGAAGCCTCCCAATGGCAAGGTACTGTTGGTCAAATGTAAGGTGTTGTCTTGGTCTCAAGATGTCTAAATGTGAACAGCATGATGATGAGGCGGAGTGTTTACATCCTAATTCAAATTGATCCCCTAAATTTATTGGGCAAATCAGGGATCAAACTTTGAATTTGCCAGGGGTTATCCAGGGAGTTTAAAGATTTCTTACAACACTATAAACAGCATTTATATGGAAAAGATATTCTACTACTTTCATTTGTTTTATTTTTTTCTTTTGCCTCCTTATTCATCTATCATTCATGAGATCCAATTTGTGCAGTGAAACTTCCTGCTTGTGCTAATTTCAGTGGTTCTCCAGTATCTCTTTTCGACAACTCTCCCATTACTGTTAGTCCTGTCAGCAGGATTCAAAGATAAACAAACAGTTCCCCTCTAATGAAATTACTTCTATTCCCTTTCAAACTACAGGCTGGAAGGAGTGAATGCAGCCAGATTGTTCTCTGCTCAGGTCATGCCCTCTGTTCCTTAGCTGAGCCTGGCTTCAAAGCACACCCACTGAGTGTAATGTAATGTTCAGTGAGGCCATGTGAACAATGAACGTCACATGGTTGCAGGGGATAGAGTGGAGGGTGAGGACTGGGCTCTTTGCCTGGTTCTGCACAGCATGACAGGTAAATATTTTTTAATAAGTATGAATTGCAAAGTTTGATATAATACATTTGTGAGCCCATTAACAAATGAAAAGTCCCGAAGAACCTGTTTAAGCTCCTTGTTAGAGATCAGCAGGTTGTACATAAAATGCTGAAACATTAAACAGTTGGACATGTGCATCTAAAGTTAAGAGATGGTCTCAATTAGTTAATTTGAAAACAAATTGAAGAAATTTTATGTTCATCCTGAAATTTAACCAAAAGCCAAATCTCCCTAAATTTTGGGGAGTAGTGTATATGAAGACACATATATAGACGCAGCACTTCCTCAAAAGACTGATTTAGACCTTGTTTCATATTCTATCTCCTGATAAATAAAGGAGAACAATTGCAGCACAAAACAGGTAATTAGGTGCAAAGTGTTTCTTTATTCCCTCATGTGATACAGTCAACATTTTGGCTTTCTCTCAGTCATTTTTCTCTAGGAAAGAGACGAATAGCTGCCTTTATGACATGAAGGAATGAAGAAACACTTGGTTGCACCTTATTGTCCATTGAGTGATGTTATTATTCTTCTGCAGATATACACAGTCATGAGAAAAAGAAAGAACACCCTCTGAACTTTATGGTTTTACGCATCAGCACATAATAATAATAAAATAAATATGGCCTTTACAAGATGCTTAAATTAGGAAACTACAACCTCAGATAAACAAAAAATGACAAATTACACGAAATTATTATTTAACAAAAACCAGGCATAAGTGCAAAAGCAGTGTATGAAAAATTAAGTACACTGTTACTGCTTCCACAGAAACTAATTGGGTTGGTAGCAACCAAATGCCGCTAATCAAATGGCCTTGATTAATTGATCTTCAGAAAGGCTGACTATATAAAAGCAGGAGTTTTGGTAGTTTGCTGGTTTGGAGCATTTAGGTATGTGTTAACACAATGGCAACAAGGAAAGACATCATCAATGATCTTAGAGAAACTATTGTTGCTGCCCATATTGTTTGTAAAAATGTTTATAACCCTTCCCAAGATAATGAATTCCATCATTCTACAGATAGCAAGATTTTTCTCAACTGAAAAACATTTAAGACAGCTGGCCATCTTCACAGGAATGCACCGCCCAAAAAATAAATCCCACGGTCCTGCTCAGACAAATTGCAAAAAAGAAGAGCTACATCTCTGACTCACCATGTGTCAGTTAGCATGTTAAACATTCAAGTTGATGACAATACAATAAAAAAAAAATTCTGTGCAAGAATGGCTTATTTGGACAGGTTGCCAGAAGAAAGTCTTGTCTTTCTAAAAAGAACATGGTTACGTGACTTAAAAGGGTTTTGCCATGAAGTGAGTTCCTTACAAACAATGCACGCTGAGTCATGAATGGCTGCAGGGGTGAGAGGGAGGAGGGTGAGCAGAGAGCAAGGAAGAAGGGAGCGTCTGCAATGTTCACTCAAATAATTACATTACAACCAATGGATTATCTATACAAAAGACACAGCCTCATACACTGCACTTTCTCTCCAGCCCCTTGCAAGCTCATTCATGTCCCCTGTCATCAGATAAGAAGTGAAAACACGCAAGCATGGCCAGATCAGCTCCTGTCAGTGTCCTGGTCATGTCTAATGTAAACTGTCAAGAAACTAAGGGGGAATAAGCAATGCTGTAGCTCTCAGAGACTTCACTTTTTGTAATCACATATATTTAGAAAAGTGATTAAATACCCATTTTGGAGGATCCCATGTCAACATTACATCGTGGCAAAACCCCTTTAAGTTTAGAAAATAGAACCATAAGAGTTCTGGAACAATGTCCTTTGGACAGATGAGGCCAAAGTAAAGATGTACTGCCATAATACACAGCACCATGTCTGGCATAGGCCAAACATAGCTCAAGCCTACTTTCAAGCATAGTGGTGGAGGGTTAATGATTTAGGCTTGTTTTGCAGTCACATGACCTGAATGCATTACAGTCACTGAGTAGATAATGAACTCCCCTGTATAAGTGAAATGTGCGGCCATCTATTCAGTAGCTAAGGTTTGGTTGAAACTGTATCATACAACAATAATACCAAGCACACCAACAAATCTACAACAAAAAAAAAAAACAGGAGGGGGCAACTAGAGCGTGTCGTAGTTATATTTGTGTGATTTTAAGTGAGAAGAAGAGTCGGAGGATATGTGTTGCAGCCAGAACCTAGGATTGAGACTGAGGAGTTGAGTTGGAGGCCAGGAATTCTGAGGCATACTAGAAGAAGATAGGAGCTAGAGACCTGCCTGTGGACTAAATTGGAATAAGGACCCTTTGGACAAAGGACTGATGTGTGGACTTTATTTGAGTGAAGAGTTGATTTATAGCCAATACTTTTAAGGACCGTTAAAAGAATATCTCTGCTGGAATATTCTGCGGATATGCAGTGTCTTCCTCCTTCTAAAGCAATACATTTTGTTGTTGCTGTTCCCCAACATCTACACACGCTTTACTGATTGTGTGCCGAGTGAACAAACCCTGTAACAACAAGTTAGTTTGAATATTTCTCTATAACACTGTATATAAACCTGCTCAGCTCCTCCTAGTCTATGCAATGTACATTAGACATCATTTTTATGGTGACAGGCTCTCTTTAACTGGTTAAAAGTCAAGACAGTAGAGAAGATTCTGTACAGAGAATGACATGCCTGCTGATGTGTGATATAGTAATGAGAAATACTATATAACGCCGCAGCTAACAAGCTGAGCTGTAATGTTAGGGTATGTTCACACGCCGTGTTGAGTCCGTGTGAACATACGTTTTTAGATCCGTCTGTCGGACCCCAAGCTGACCCAAACACGAATCTAATAAATAGCAATATGATTTACATTGCTTTTACTTTGACACCCATCGGCATTCACACAAGTGATCGCCGATGCTTGTCTCATTGCGTCTTTCAGATCCGTCCCAAGAATTAACATGTCGATTCTTGGTCCAAAAGACGCAGCAGACGCCCTATTTTTAACTATAGGGTGCGATCCTGCTGTATCCAACATGCATCCAAACACGCAACTGCATGTTGGATATGTGTTGGATCCCTCTAGGATCCGATCGTAGTGGCATTTTTGGATGCGATTTTCAAATCCAACACAGATCCAAAATCGTATCCAAACACGCCATCACGCCAACACCGCTCTCATGGAGCAAAGCAGCCATACTTTCATAAACCTGGACAGCCCCTTTAATGGTTTATTTCAAGATGTTAACTTTCTCCCATAAAGTAAAAATCTAATTTATGTGTCCAAACACATAAATGTGTTGCTCTATCTCTTCTGACTATGTACAATGACATGCATCATCATTTAACAGAAAGTAAAAAGCTTCTATTTGCCTTCACAGCTTAGATGATATCCTAGTGATTTATATAATAGTTATTAACTGCAATCTATTGCAGCATCCTAGAGAATATAAACTTCACATTGGCAAGATTTCCCTCCTGGTTTCTAAATAAAGACAACATACATAGAAAGTGACCTGAAAAGACTCTTTTTCATTTAATTCTTCCCCTAAGGTGAATTCATCACTGATTATTAGCAAAATAGTATTAACCTTTAGAATAACCTAAGGCGGGATGAAAGAGATGTATATTGTTAGAAGGGGGAATTGGAGTGAACCTTACCTCAATCAATCAAAGAAATAGGACATGTTAAAGGAATACATATTATATATGTGTTTTGACCCTTTACTAATTACAGTGGTCCCTCAAGTTATAATGGCCTCAGGATACAAATACTTTCAACATACAATGGTTGTTTCTGGAATGCTGTATGTTGTGTGAGTTCAAGATACAATGTTATAGATAGAGATGGGCGAATTTCTCAAAAATTCGGTTCGCTCACTTCGCCGAATTTCCCGACAAAAATAAATTCGGTCCGAATTACTTCGGGATGAATCCCGTTAAAAAACAGCTATTTCCAGGCTGCACAGAGTCTGCAGGGTGCTGTAGAACGTTGTGCCATGCTTAAATATGCAGAGGGAGCTTGGTTTGGTCTTCATACAATGTTGTGTTTTAGTATGACACGAGATGACTCCCGCCGCCTTAGAATCGCTTCACTATAAAATTCCGGGGGAAATTAAGAGGGCCAAAACTGACAAAAACTGAAGGGAATGAAACCTGATAAAGTCAGGCAGCGAAAGCTGGAAAAAAACAAGCTGAGAGCTCAGGTGGCAACATCAGTGGGCAGAGTGTGGAGTGAGGCGGCAGCCACAGCAGCATGAGGTCAGGCAGTGGCACAATGACATTCTGGAGGTGGCAAAAACAGGAGTAGGCCACAGAGTAGCACAATGACAGAGAGTGGAGGTGACGGTGGCAGAAGCAACAGCAGCATGAGGTCAGAGAGTGACACAATGACATTCTGGAGGTGGCAAAACAGTAGTAGGCCACAGAATGGCCCAATGACAGAGAGTGGAGGTGACGGTGGCAACAGCATGAGGTCAGACAGTGGCACAATGACATTCTGGATGTGGCAAAAACTGGAGTAGGCCACAGAGTGGCACAATGACAGAGAGTGGAGGTGACGGCGGCAGGAGCACCAGCATGAGGTCAGAGAGTGGCACAATGACATTCTGGAGGTGGCAAAACAGGAGAGGCCACAGAGGGGGACAATGAACAGTGTGGAGGTCAGGGGCAGCACCACAGCAGCATCATGAGGTCAGACAGGGGGCACAATGACAGAGTGTGGAGGGGGTGGCAATACCAGTCCGGGTAAAGATGGTTGGTGGCAGATGGTGAAACTGTCAGCAGATGTGTGGCATCAGGCGGGTAGCGGCATCAGAATAGTGGCTGAGGCCAATAGTTTGAACCCAGACTCATTTCTCACAGTTGATGCCATGACGCCTAATGCATTGGTGTGTGGAAATCCTGGCCGATCCACGCCTGATTCAACTTGACAAATGTCGCGTTTCACTTTTCCCCGGACAAGCAGGTTCCCCTTTGGGGGTTTAACGATGGCCCCCGCCGCACTGAAACCCCGCTCTGATGCCACACTACTCCCCGGGCAGGACATCTTTCCACTGCAAACTCGGCAAGTGTGCGGCCACACATCCAGTCTGGCTGCCCAGTAGTCCAGCGATTCTTCTAACGGGGGTGGCAGAGTGCTGTCCAAGTATTTCCACCTGTTGGTTCGGGGTCTGCTCCAGGTCCTCGCTGCTGCTGGCGACTGCCCCCCTCACTATGGCGGGTGAAGGAAGCTGCTCATCAGTGACTCCAGACTTAGGTTGCTGCTGATGGAGCGGTACTGCTCCTACCCCCCCCCCCCACCATCCCACAGCAGCCGCGGCAGTAGTACATGAGCGCTGAAGAACCCCCCGGTCAGACCTCTCAGAGGAGGGACGATGGCCGCACATAGCAGCGGCAACTGACTATGGAGGATTTCCCTATAGTATTTGAGTTTGTCCTTCCTCTCAATAGCTGGGAAAAAGGCTCCCATTTTGGACTGGTAGCGGGGGTCCAAAAGGTGGAGAGCCAGAAGTCATCCCTCTGCCAGATGGTGACTATTCGGCTGTCACTAGCCAGGCAAATCAGCATCCCTGCGGGCCATCTGCACAAGTGACCCGAGGGGCTCCCTGCCTCCTCTCCACTGTATACTGCCACGGTGCTTGCGGGTCATCTGCCTCGTCTTCTTCATCTCCATTACCTCCTCCATCTGCTCCTGCTCCTCCTCTCTTGTCACCTGGGTAGAAAATCCACTCATTTCACCAGACAATGCTTCTGCCCCAAATTTGTCCTCCTCCTCCTCCTTCATTTCAGTCCCCACCGGACTCATGTGGCCGCGAGATGTAGTGCCACGTCTCCAGTCCCTGCCCAGACAGATTTTTCAGCATCCGTTCCAGGACATGAAGCAGGGGAAATGACGTTATTCATCCTGTAGTCCTGGCGACTGACAATAACGTTGGCCTCCTCGAAGGGCCCAACAAATGGCAGGCGTCACGCATGAGCTGCCACTGGCTGACATCAAGTTACACAAGGGGAGTACTCCTGTCCGCCTGGATCATCAAAAAATTGTTAATGGCCTTTTTCTGTTCAAAACAGTCGGTCCAACAGTGCAGGCTGGAATTCCAATGGGTGGAAACATCGCATATCAGGTGTGTTGGGGAGGCCGTTCGGGCCGCTGCAACTCGAGGAGGGTGTTCCTGGCTTTTGTAGGAATGGATGAAGTGTATGCACAGTTTCCTGCCTTTTTCAGAGTCTTCTGAAGATCGGTGGAAGACTCAGGAACCTTTTCAAAACCAGATTGAACACGTGCACCATGCAGGGCGCATGGACCATCCCTCCTCGGTGCAGCGCGGACACCAGGTTCCCCATTGTCCGTCACCATGTTCCGATTATGCAGTTGGCACGGAGAAGCCACACATCGATTTCTTGCGCATGCGCGGAGCAGTTCCTCCCCTGTGTGACTTCGTTCGCCGGGGCAAGCCAGGTGTAGAACTGTGTGACACCGCTGTGCCCTACACATGTGGTATGATGGAGCAGCACTTGTGGAGGCTGAGATGGTGGTGGTGGTGGAGGAGGAGGAGGCGGACATTGGCGCAGGAGCCGCAGTTTGACAACGTGGAGGAGAAAGCGCCGTTGTTGGTGTGTCTGGGCAGGAAGCACATTCACCCAGTGGGCCGTAAAGGACATGTACTGGCCCTGACCGTAGTTACAGCTCCAGACGTCCGCGCTGCCGTGCACCTTGGAACAAACCGATAAGCTCAAGGACTGACCCACCTTCTGTTCTACATATTTATGAAGTGCTGGTACTGCCTTTTTGGAAAAGAAATTACGGCTTGGAACTCTCCATCTCGGCTCGGCACAAGCCATTAGTTCTCTGAACAGTGCAGAGTCCACCATTTGGAAAGGGAGGGACTTCAGTACCAACAACTTGGACAGGAGCACGGTCAGCTGCTGCACCTAAGGATGGTTGGACACATACTGTTGTCTCTTTGCAATCGCCTCATTGAATGACTGCTGGCACCATGAGTAGCGAGGAGCAGGAGCATCTGGACCGGGAGATGATGTCAAAGAGAAACAGCTCCCTTGACTGGCTGCAATGGCATGCGTGCCACTGGGCGCTGCTGCTGCTGTTGCTGCGGCGGCAGGATGGACCACCACATCTGAGCCACAGTTCTCCCAGGCCATCGGATGGTGACGCTGCGTGTGTTGACGCAGGTCGTGGTGCCAACGTTAGCTCCCTGGCCACGCTTCACTTTCTGCCCACAGATTCTACATATACCCATATTCGGCTCCTCCGGTGTCTTAGCAAAGAACTGCCACACCGCCGAGTATCGGATTTTACCGCCAACGCTCCGCAAATGAGTGACTACTGCTGCCTCGCTGAGCCCCTGTTTCCGCTACTTTCTTTGGACCCGCGAAGCGGGTTTTTACCCAATGGCCGCTTGGCTTCCGACCTCACACTGCTGCCCACCCTGTGGGCTCACGGCCACACAACCGACTTGCTGGCTACGCCACTGCCTGACGCGTAAGCTGACGCCCTCTTCCTGACGATGATGAAGCCCTTGCCTCACCCGGCTCCCAAGTGCGGTCGGCTACATCATCATCTATTTGTGTTTCATCGTCACTGCTGTCCTCATCCCCCGTCTTGGTACGCAGAGGCTGACCCCTCACAAAATGACCTCCCATGCCACTCTCAACATCTATATTTTGCCGCCTACTGCAAGAAGCAGGGGATATTGGCCCCATTTCTTCGCTGCCAAGTAGCTGCTGACTGCCCTCCTCAAATTGTTCATCCTCGCTATATAGTGGCGCTGAGCCCAGACCACATAGTAGATCTCTGGCTGAGGGAACCGGATGGGACAGAGGCGGGTTGAGGGCAGGTGAGGGGGCCGCTGACCCCTCCCGGGCCATGCCAATAAGGGTTGTGTCTGACGTTCCCACCGACTCTTGGCTGGGGTGGTCAGATGTCATCTGGGAGGAAGTTGATGAGCTAGTCAACCAATCAAGAACCCTTGGGTTGCTAGTCAGTACACGGCCGCTAGATGACAGCGGCAGTTGTGGCCTCACCGAGTGACCCCTGCTGCGACGTCCCCTTGCTGTGCTGCGACCTGGGCTGGAATGTTTGTGCTCTGCCACTCGCAAGTGAAGAGCCTCCCACCTCTCTGTCTGACATACTGTTTGTTCTAAAATGTACAGACACTGTTTTTATGAAGATATCTGTATATGATAAATCACACCTTATATTTTTACTCCAAATGAACCCACTAAGAAGCTTGGGTAACCTTGGATATAAATTGCGCTCCACAAATGGGCAGGAAAAATTGACTTGTATGTGCCGTTTAAAAACTTCTTTGGCGGTGAAAAACAAAGTTTCTTTTACTGAGTAAAACTGCAGGACAACGCTTAATTAACCCCTGGATGTAAATTGCGAAAAAGAATTGAGCAACCAAAAACTGCGATCTTTGTAGCGTGTTACAATGGCGTTTTTTTCAAAGCTACACAACAAGAGTAAAACTTGTAATTAACCTTCGCTTGTGAATTATGCTACAGGGAAAAAAGTCCCTTTTTTGGCGATGAAATAAACATTTTTTTTTTAGTCCCCCCAGCAGCAAAACAAACGCTTAATTAACCCCCCAATGTAAATTGCGCAAAAGAATTTAGCAGCCAAAAATGAAGGGTATTTGTATTGTAAAAAACGCTGTTTCTTTAAATGAAAAAAACAGAAACCAGGCTTAGAACCACCTTGGATATTAAAATATGCGTTATCATATAGCATTAAAATGTATATGCGCTGCATAGGAACACACTGGACCTTCAGATCCAATACCCACAAAATCAGAAATAGAACTTAATAGAAGCAGTCAGAACAAGAAGAGACCCCCCCCAAAAATCGCAGTAAAAAAGAATGAGTTCTTTAGTATCAGCCATCATAAGCAGCCCGCGGCAGCACCCTTCCTAATCATACAGTGAGAGCAGTATGACCACCCCCCTACCAGCGTCGGCCGTACTTATATAGTGCATTGACGTCACAGAATCCCGCCGGTCACTGTTGGCTTCATCTCTGCACATGTCAATGCAGGCTATGCCCTTCTTCCTCCCAGAGTGACTTTCCATGTAACGCCATGTCTCGCATCAATTTTATCAAATCAAAAGCACACTACGTTCACCCGAAGTACCCCAAAGTTCGCCTTCGGTTCAGAACCGAAGATTTTTCCTGAAATTCTAAACAAATTCCACTTCGTTAGAATCAATTCGCCCATCTCTAGTATAGACCTTGGTTAACAGAACAGAGGTCTTTACTAAGAACATATTACAATAAAACTCCTGTATTAGTGAAGTACATGCAATGATTGACAGTATAGTAGCACCTCTCTACAGTACAGTGCAGTACTACATGTTATGTTCTGCTCTTTACATGTGATAAGGTAAGCAGCTCCTCTGGAGATCAGGTGAGAGTCTCATTTTGCTTTTTTTCTGCCACATGTACATGACCCAAAAATTAACCTGCCCACTACATAGAATAGGATTTCTGACTTCCAGCAGCTCTTTATGACTGCTTTATCCATGTTTGTTATCTGCTTTTTTTCTTTAATCTTTATTTTACATTATGTTGGGTGATGTTTTGGGGCTTTGTAACAAATTATCAGTTTTTCACAAAATTACACTTTCAACATGAAAACTGTGGGCGACAGGTATGAAATTATGCGCCAACACAATTTTATCTTGCCGCCAATAGTAGCGTAGAAAGCGCCTGAATTTATGAACCTGTTCTACTGCGGGTCATAGATTTAGCGCTTTCTAGTTCCAAAACAACAACTCAGGCTCAGGTACACCACTTTTAACTTGATCTGCCTGTTCCAGCAGTAATGCAGCTAGTTTTGCCATCCTCCCGTCATAAATGTGTGGAATCAAATGGTTGTGGTGCAACACGCCTCTAGAATGCCCCCACATCTTAGGTGTATTACAAAGTGCTGCTGGCGCCTGATAATGTGACAAATTTTGGAGTGCACCTGATTATAAATATAGAGAACAGGGCTGCACCAGTTTTTGGGCTGAAAGGACACCAGACTTCTGGCGCAGCCCTGTACATACATGTTACCCTGTATGTTCAGGGAATACTTTACATTTCAAAGCTTGCTTAGAAGAACTTCATTTCAGGGAAAGTTATTTCTTATTTATTTATAGCTATCATTGGCAATTTTCAAAGGAGGAATAGCTCACCTTGTGTTTACAGATGACTATGGGTGTCTGAAATATGAAGACCACCCACACTGTCAAGTCTAAACCGTTCTGAATTTCATTAGAGTATTGCATGATCCAACATGCCAGAACACTGACTGAGATTTCAAGATTATAGTATTAATATAGAAACAGCTCAGAGGAAAAACAGAGGATTTAATAAGTTATCATTGAATCAGTACAGGTGTAATTGCTCAGCATGCTGTTCCAGGAGAAGAATCTGTGCTATCTACCCAGGTTACATTTTTACCAAGGAGCTGAACCAGATAGAAATGAGTAAACCCACATAAATTTCCAGTGAATATTACCCCTTTTCATAAAGACAAGAAGGGTCACATATTACCCTCAGGTTGACAGTGAACCCTTTGTGCCACTCTCAAACTAAAATAGGCAGAGTCTAAGGGATTTTTGGCGACATGTCCCAACACGTCAACGCCAGTTTTTTGGTCTATTTTGCTGTAAAACCACTTTTGACGCCATATTGTTGATGTAAATGAACTATTAATACACCAAATCTAGTGCATTATATGCCGAGCACGCACTTTAAAATGCCCAAAATATGGTGCTATGCGCCGCTGCGTTGCGCATTGCGCCACTTATTGGCTGACAAATGCGCCTTTTTAGGCGCATTAAGTTTTCAATCAAGGTATACCTGACGCCAGTTTTTTGAAAGGATCGGACTTTCTGGCGCACTTTACACTGATTTAATGCACCTAAAACTGGCGTGGAAATGCCACTTTTCTGACATGTCGCCCTTTGTGTCTTTACCTGAAAACGTCCCTCACAGGACTTTTAGCATAGGCATCCCTAAAAAGTGTCCGATATTATCTGCTAGTAACTTGTAATGATACACTGAAATATGGTACGGAACCATGGTCTTTCAACCTGAGGTTAGAGCAGGCAAGCTTAAATTATTATGGGTACACATATATCGGTCAAAACAAGCAGTAATCAAAAAACATAGGAGAACATTTATTGATTGAAGTTTCCTGGCATATAAAAGTCATGATTTTTGTACAAACCTCATATGTGTGACTCGTAATACTCTTATTACTTTTTAAGGCATCGCAGCATAGCACGAAGGGCATGATCTTCCATGGCACAATATACTGACTATAATTTACACCAGAATGTGGCATAAATTATATCACAAATCTACATTAGACACACAAACGGCTAATGCACCAAATGTATAAAGAGCACAATTTAAATTTAAAAGGGTTTTGCCATTTATTATCTTTTCACAGGATAGAGGATAAACATCTGATCGCTGGGGGTAGTTTTTGAATAGAGCAGTGGCGAAACGTGCACTGCTGCTCAATTCAAAGTTGCTGAGAACAACGAGAGCTGAGCGCTGTTCTTGTCTATCTCTGATCCCATAGACTTTAAACAGAGCAGAAATGTGTCTGTTGAAAAACTTCTTTGCTGCTCAATTACAGCGATGAAGGATGGGGGACTCAAGATCCCCATTTTACTGAGGAGAGGGTCAGACTATATATATAGTGGGGGAAAAAGTAAATTAGATCAGCCATCGAAATTTCTCAATTCTCCCACTACAAAAATGAGAAGGCCTGTAATTGACATCATAGGTAGATACCTCAACTATGAGAGGACAAAATGAGAAAACAATCCAGAAAAATCACATAGTACTGAATTGGAAGAATTTATTTAGCACATATGGTGGAAAAAAAGAATATAGACAGTAGACAAAAGTTAATCTCAATACATTGTTAAATATCCTTTGTTGACAATGACCGAGGTCAAACGTTGTTCTGTAAGTCTTCACAAGGTTGGCCCACACAGTTTCTGATGGTTGGCCCATTCCTCCCTGCAGATCTCTCACTATAGGCATGTGAAGTTTAGGAGCAGTCGCCAGGCAACTTGTGAAGCTTTTCAACTCCCTCCCAAAGGTTTTCTATGGGTTAGATCTGAATACTGGCTAGGCCACTCCAGGACCTGAAATTACTTCTACTAAAACCCTCCTTCGTTGCCCTGACGGTGTGTTTGGGAGTATTGTCAATGCTGAAAGACCCAGCAACGTTTTCATCTACAATGTCCTTGCAGATGGAAGGAGGTTTGCACTGAAAATCTCACGATACCTGGCCCCATTCATTCTTCAGAACATGGATCAGTCGTCCTGGTCCCTTTACAGAAAAACATCCCAAAAGCATGAATGTTTTGCCAACACCCACGCTTTCACATAGGAAGGGTGTTCTTTGGATGCAACTCAGCATTCTCTCTCCTTCAAACACGACGAATTGCGTTTCTATCAAACCGTTCATATACAGTACATATATATACAGTGAAGGAATTGTTTGATCCCTTGGTCTGAATGGAGTAAAATTGCCCCACTGACAAAGACATAACTGTCAGATAGTTTGCAAGGTAGGTAATTTTAACATGAGATAAATCCAAAACAAAATCCAGAAAATCACATTTGTATAAATTATATAAATGTTGGCATATTGCCACAGGAAGGGAAGATCTCGTTCCTTAGGGAGAGCACCGAACGAACGGTA
The DNA here is from genome assembly GCA_025379985.1 of Phyllomedusa bahiana. Lineage (NCBI taxonomy): Eukaryota > Metazoa > Chordata > Amphibia > Anura > Hylidae > Phyllomedusa > Phyllomedusa bahiana. Next base: position 163,034 of record JAODAL010001992.1, on the reverse strand, counting down.
TTAAGAGTTTTTGTTTTGCCCATTTCGCCCTCTATTTAGCATCTGCATATCACAAGGCATTATGGGAAAAAGGGCTGAGAAGCCCACATGGCCCTCTTTTGGTATTTAACAAATCCTCAATTTGCTTTATACCCACCAAGTACTTGAGAAATGCAAAAAGTGAATTTAAAGCCAAGCCATACTCTCATCTGCAGACAACACTGATTTGGTATTTTTGTCCCTCTTCAGGTGCAGCGCAGAAAGATACAGCCTGTTGTGGGAGGCATCAGGGTTAAGCACATATGGAATATCTCTCCTTAGGAGAGCACCGAACGAACGGCTTGTAGACCAATTTTAGATTATTTGCCTTTCGCCCACTACATAGCATACTGTCATATCACACGGCTAATGAAAGGGGCTGAGAGAAGTCCCACAGCGCCCACTGTTTGGTTTTAACAAACCACAATTTGCTTATGAACCCACCGAGTCTATAGAAAGCACAAAGGATTTTTTAGCCAAGCCAGTCTCTCTCATCTACAGACATTTTGGCATTTTGCAGTGAGAAATACTTATGTTCCCTCTGGCAAACAAGACTTCATACTTGGTGTTAAAACCCTTTTTGGCAAGCACAGCAGTCAGACGTTTTTTGTAGTTGGATAATGATGTTTGCGCACATGGCAGGAGGAATTTGGTCACTACTCTTTGCTAACATCTCTAAATTCAATACAGGGGTTGTCTCACTACAAGGATTTTTTTTGTATTTAAAGATCTTCCAAAAACACTTTTGTCAATATGTGAGCATTAACATTGTCCCTAACTATTTTCTAGGTATTACCCTCTTGAATGGGCCTTCATCAGCACCACAACTGCCCTATAGCTACAGACCTGTTCCAATCATCTCCTAAAATGCTATCAGCACTGGGTTGGCAAAAGCTACAGACTGGTATCTAGCACTCATCACTGCAGGCCAGTGATAGCCAGTAAATCCATTAAACACACCCATGAATTAAAAAATAAAGCTGAGAAAACAATGACTAAGGTAAGCTCAATTAATGTAGTGAGACAACCCCTTTAAAATGTTGAGGCTGTTGCTTGGCAATTGGGAGCTTCAACTCCTTCCCTACGTTTTCTATGGGAGTAAGTCAGAAGACTGACTAGCCACTACCATGACCTTAATGTGGGTTCGTTTTGAGCCACTCATTTTGTTGCTTTGCCTGTATGTTTTGTCATTGTCTTGCATGGAAGACCCAGCAACGACCCATTTTTTAATGTCCTTGATGTAAGGAAGGAGGTATGTCAACTGAGATATTTATGTTAATGGCTCATCCTTCTCCCACTGATGCGGTGAAGTAGTCCTGTGCCCTTAGCACAGAAACACCCCCAAAACATAATGGGCGGCATGTATGAAATTTGGCGTGTAAACAACAAATTTCATGCACATACTAATGGCCTAGAATGCGCCTGATTTATGAACCCGCTCTACAGCGGGTCATAAATCAGGCGCATTCTAGCACTTGCACAAAATTTCTGGAACAGGTATACCACTTTGAAAGTGGTATACCTGTTCCAGCAGGAATACACCTAGAAATGTCATAGCGAAGCTATAAATCTATAGCTTCGTATGGTTCTAGTGCGCCCCGCCTCCCGCACCCCCACTGAAATTAGGCACTTTACAAAGAGCCAATTGCACTTTGTAATGCGCTTGATAATGGCGTAAAGGCCGTTTAAAAATGTAGCGAACTTAACTATACCTGGTATCGGGCTGAAAAGATGCCAGATATCTGGTGCAGCCCCTTTCATACATGCCGTCCAATGTTTCCACCTCCATGCTTGACAGTCGGGACGGTGTTCTTTGGGTCATAGGCAGCATTCCTCTTCATCCAAAAACACGGCGAGTTGAGTTAATGCCAAAGAGCTCAATTTTTGTCTCATCTGACCACAGCACCTTCTACCAATCACTCACAGAATCATCCAGGTGTTCATTGGCAAACTTCAGAGGGGCCTGCACATGTGCCTTCTTGAGCAGGGAGACCTTGTGGGCACTGCAGGATTGTAAACCATTATGGCGTAATGTGTTACCAATGGTTTTCTTGGTGACTGTGGTCACAACTGCCTTGAGCATTAACAGGGTCCCCCTGTGCAGTTCTAGGCTGATTTCTCACCTTCCTCATGATCAAGGATACCACACAAAGTGAGATTTTGCATGGTGCCCCGGATAAATGTCGATTGACAGTCAATCTGTATTTCTTCCTTTTTCTTACTATTGCACCAACAATTGTCTCCTTCTCACCCAGCGATTTACTTCTGGTTTTGTAGCCCATTCCTGCTTTGTGCAGGTCTATGATCTTGTCCCTGACATCCTTAGAAAGCTATTTGATCTTGCCCATGTTGTAGAGGTTAGAGTTTGACTGATTAATTGAGTCTGTGAACAGGAGTCTTTTATAAAGGTGACTATTTAAGACAGCTGTCTTTAATGCAGGTTAGGAGTTGATTTGGAGCGTCTAACTGGTCTGTAGGAGCCAGAACTCTTAATGGTTGGTAGGGGGTCAAATACTTATTTCTCTCAGCAAAATGCAAATAAATTTATATAAATCATACAATGTGATTTTCTGGATTTTATTTTGGATATTCTATCTCTCACTGTTATAATTAACCTACTCTTAAAACTATAGACTGTTCATGTTTTTGTCAGCAGGCAAACTTATACAATCAGCAAGGGATCAAATAATTATTTCCTTCATTGTATATACACATACAGATACATGTTTGTAAAATTAGTTTGTCTGCTATGATTATAAAACAACCTATAAATAATACCGGTAATACGTATAAGTGATATGTAATAATCAATGTTGGTACTACAACTATAACTGAAACCAAAATAAACCAACAAATTAGTGGTTATTAGTGTTGAGCGATTATTATCGACAAAGTTGAAATCGGCACAGTTTTTATGTTGATCGGATTTTTTCGATCACGTGATAATTTAGGTTAAAATCTGCGCATAATCTATTAATATCGCGCCATTTTCAGTGCTTCCTGTCATTTTGGCGGCCAGCAAATCAGCTTAGAGAATAGAGCAGGGTGAGCTGGGTGTGCGACGTCATGACTGGAATGTGTATGGTTTTGATTGGCTGGAAAAATCACATGACCTCGTTTTACATAGAATATAGTATATGACCTCTATTAAATATATATAAACAGCACGTGATAGAGTATATACGTAGGCACTCTCCTCAATCGCCCCGTGTTAAATGTTTAGTATAGACATTTTCATCATTTAGTTGGTTTTGTGCTTCTTCTAGATAAAATTCCTTATTCATGACGACTGTTCCTCCTCCCTTGTCCGCCTTTTTTATAATTATACTATCATCATTTTTAAGTTCCCTAATCGGAATTTTTTCTGATTTGCTGATATTATTGTTTTTCTTATTAATATGATCCCATTTAGCCAGAACTTCACTACTAACCATTTGTTGAAATGTTTCCAGTGAATTATTTTCAATTTTAGGGTCAAATTGACTGCTTTTTTTAAGTTTGCTCCATGTTTTATTATGATCACCTCTTATACCTTCACCAAAATACATTCTAAGTCTTAATTTTCTACAGAACTTGTGTAAATCAGTAACAAAATTAAATTTTGAACATTCCTGTACTGGAACAAAATTAAGTCCTTTTTCTATAACTGTATGTTGTTCTTTTGTGAGTTCTCTTGAAGATATATTAAGTAAAAAATCTACAGTCTCTTTTCGGTCTTTTTCTTCTTTATTCCTGTATTTTTTTCGACTGAACTCTCTGAGCTTTGTTCCTTCCCTTCTAAAAAAGGTTGCTGATTACTTCTTGCAGCTGATCTTAATTGCATTTTACGATTATTTTCTGCTAAAGCTGGATAGAATGTGTATAAAAAGAAGACAGACCATGTATCCGTTATGCTTGAGAAAGGGGGAGGACCCGGAAACGTCGCAGAGCAGCAGTGCACACACCCCAGACAGCCGTCATCGCAGCAAGGTGAACATCGTCTAGCAAGCTGTGCCAGCTGCTAGTAAAGAGCGCTTGAAGCTTCAGCGCTGAAGATCCATTTGGACTACTCCAGGCTTCAAGACATATAACCACAAGTGCATATTATAAAAGCATTACTGAGAATGTCTGAAAAGCTAGGCTATTTAGCCGATATGCTGTTTTAAATGTTTGATACTAATTAAATGGAAAACGCTTTATAGATACATTGTTCCAAGTGTCTATATCAAGAGTATACCTTCATTAAACTCGTTTTACATAGAACAGCCCTTCCTGTTCAGCATCAGTGTGTGTCTGTGTATCATAAGAGCAGGACGTGTGCTCGGTCTCTCTCAAAACAGCTCAGCGAAACTGTTCTCTTTGTTCACACAGACAACTATGCTTTTAGCTGTGAACATTAGAACTTAGGTAGATTAGAGATTTTCAGTTTTTAGTTACTTAGGCTGAGAATTTTAAAGGAGCATCTAGCGCTGTACAGCCTTGGGAGGTGGGGGTGGTGCGGGCGAACACAGACAGACAGGCTGGCAGGCAGGCAGGCAGGCTTTTGAAAGGAGAGTGGATATTGTGCAGCCCAGACTCTGCTTTGACCCTGCATTGAAATGGGTTTTTATTAACAGTTTTTGGCCAGTTTTTGGTGAAATATTAGCTTGTATTTTGTGCAGCCTGTACTTATATTAGGATACAGATCTTTTCTAGTAACTGCATGTGTATTTGATAGGTGCTAAACTCACCTTTATTATCTGTACACGATTTAATTAGGTTTTTTTTTCACTTTGGCTCAGCTCAGTTTTGTTCAAAGACCTGCTTTGTTCTTACTATAGGATACAGAACTTTTCTAGTCACCGCAGAAGTATTTATAGGTGCAAAAACCAAGTTTTATTATCCGTACACAATTTAATTAGGTTTTGTTCACTTTGGCAGCAGGCGCCATTTTTTGTTAAAAGGACCCATTATAGTACCAATATATTTCCATACAGTAAATTTGTAGTAATATGCTATAATGCAGGTGTATTTCATAGGTGCAAAAACCACCTTTTATTATCCGTATACATTTCAAATAGGCGTTTTATTTACTTTGGCGTTGCCCAGTTTTGTTCATAGAGCCACCTTGTACTTAAATTTGAATACAGAAATTTTGTAGTCACCGCAGGTGTATTTATAGGTGCAAAAACCACGTTTTATTATCCGTACACAATTTAATTAGGTTTTGTTCACTTTGGCGCAGCCCAGCTTTGTTCAAAGACCCACTTTGTACTCACAATAGGATACAGAACTTTTCTAGTCACCGCAGGTGTATTTATAGGTGCAAAAACCACGTTTTATTATCCGTACACAATTTAATTAGGTTTTGTTCACTTTGGCGCAGGCCATTTTGTTAAAAAGACCCATCTTGTACGAATATTACCATACAGAAATTTGCTTGTAATTGCAGGTGTATTTCATAGGTGCAAAACCCATCTTTATTATCCGTATACATTTTGAATAGGTGTTTTTTTTTACTTTGGTGTGGCCCAGTTATGTTCATAGAGCCACCTTGTACTTAAATTTGAATACAGAAATGTTGTAGTTACTGTTGGTGTATTTAATTGGTGCAAAAACCACCGTTTGTTATCCGTATAATTTTTAAATAGCTGTATTGGACGTGGTGCGGCCCTAGTTTTTTTTCAAATAGCCACGATGTACAACAATTCTGATAGAAAAATTTTCTAGCAACTGTTCTAGTTTGTCATTGCTTCAAAAAACGCAATTTCTCATCCGTGTAACTTTTGAATAGTTTTATTGCGCTCGTTGAATCTCAGTTTGGCGCACTTGTATGCTAGTTTGTTGAAAACTGTCAATTCCTAGTCCTACTGGGCAGTTGTAAATCCCTGGGTCTTACGATTTTTCCACCAGACCGCATTTCACAGGTATTCGCAAGAAACATTTCAGTTTCTAATCCTAGTTGGCTGTAGGAAATTAGAGGGATATAAGAATCGCTGTGATTTGTCATCTTTAAATAAGAGACTTTCAAAAACTCCTCCATACCTTCTTAAATTTTTATCTTTCTGAACATTGAGCGAAATGCAGGTGGTAAGCGAGCAAAGAGGGGGGTAGGACATGGAGGTAGAGTTACGAGAGAAGGTGCTCCTTCCAGTGCTGGCGACAACACGCAATCCAGCGGATTGTCGGTTGCAGGACCGTCAGGCCTGTCATAGCTGGGTCAGGGCCCTGTGAATCTCTGTAACGAACAGCGCCGCCAATCTGTTATTCAGTGGTTAATGCAACCTGCATCCAGCAGTCTTACCTCCTCGTCTTCCCAGTCACGGCCACAAATGTCGTCATCAGCATCATCAGCATCCGTCCAACATGAAGCGAAGGCAGCCCAAATGTCAAATCGTGTACCCAGCACTTTCCTTCCTCCCACCCAAATAGAGAGTAAAATGCAGGAAATGGAGACCTTTCTGATTGATCAACTGGAGACATCTGTTTTGTCTGCTTCACGTTCTTCAAATGTCACGGTGGAACAACGTCAGCGAAGACCTCTTTGATGACCAAATGCGGTTGGGGTCAGAAGGCATGTTAAAAGATCAAGAGGCCAAAGAGGATGATTTTGTCTGCTCTGACACCCAGTTACTGATGCCATCAGAGGAGAGGAAGGAAGCCGGTCAATCGTCAAAAATCCTGGGCGGTCGGCAACGCCTTGCAGTGCCTCTTGCTTGTAGCCCACAGCTCCTGGATGCAGAATGTCAGGACGACGAAGTCACCTGTGTTGATGATGATGATGACGATGATGCGGATCCAACGTGGTCTTTTTCGCAGAATTTTCTTACGAGCGCTTCATCACTGGACGAGAAGGAAGACGATAGGGTAGTGTCAATACGGGTCCCGCCTCAAAAAGGGAGAGGGCGGTCGCAGAAGTCCGCTGATATGATTCCGCCATTCATGGTCAGCAGAAACTCCGCTCCTCGCTTATCGCCGTCGAAAAGGTCCAGGACCTCTCAAGCCTGGGCCTTCTTCGAGAAAGCCTCTGATTCACCCAGCGATGTCATATGCCGCCTTTGCCATAAACGCATCAGTAGAGGCAAGAATCTTAGGTGTTTAACCACCACCAACATGTCTAGTCACATGCAGCGAATGCATGAGTTGAAATGGAGGGAACACTTGGCCAAAAAAAGGCCACACCGATGCCGGGCTTCCAACCACTGTCACACCCTCTGTCTCCGCCTCCTCGTCCTCCGCCACCACCAAGCGTTCCTCAGCTGCCCATGTCTCTCAGAGTCATGATCAGGGATCAGCCTCCGCTTCAGCCTCCACCGTCGCCAGAGTACCACCAGCACCACCAGAGACCCATCCTACCCCTTCTCCTTCCACCAGTTTGACGACCTGCATGCCGTACAGCGGCCAGTCTAGCAGGCAGCCTTCTGTCTTCCAGGTTTGGGAGCAGAAGAAACACTTTAACCCAAACCATCCCAAAGCCAAAAGCCTGAATGTCGGCATTGCCAGGCTTTTGGCCTTGGAAATGTTGCCTTTCCGTCTGGTGGACACAGATGGGTTCCACCACGTCATGGCCCTTGCCTGCTCCCAATACCAGATGCCGAGCAGGCATTTCTTTGCCAGAAATGCCGTCCCTGCCCTGGCCAGCCACGTGTCATCTAAAATTTCAAGCACGTTTTCTGCATCTGTGTCTGGAAAAGTCCATCTGACCACCGACACATGAACTAGTAAGCACGGTAAAGGCCGCTATATCTGTGACAGCTCACTGGGTGAGGTGGGTGGATGTCTCTGGTGGTGACGGTGGCTCTCAGGCTTGGCGCATGCTCTTCAAAACCGCAGGGATGGTGCAGGGTTCTTTCCCCAAAGGTCCTCTGGTGCCCAGAGAAACCAGGCCGTGTTGAAATTAATCTGTCTTGGAGACCGTCCACACACAGGTAAGGATCTGTGGACTGCTCTCCGTAACGAGACCGAGCGCTGGCTGGGTGACAAGAACCTTGTGCCAGGCAAGGTGGTGTGCGATAACGATCGAAATCTGCTGGCCGCCCTTAAGATCGGTAGGCTGGAGCACATCCCTTGCCTGGCACATGTCATGAACCTTGTCGTCCAGAAATTTCTAAAGCGTTACCCGGGTCTGGACTGCCTGCTGAGGAAGGCTCGAGGTCTGAGTTCGCACTTCCGCCGTTCGCACCCTGCTTCGTCCCGCCTGGCTGCGTTGCAGTGTCAGCTCGGCCTCCCCATCAACCGTCTCATTGTTGACATGGCAACACACTGGAATTCCACCCTCCACATGCTCCAGCGATTGTGGCGGCCGCGCAATGCCATTACGCAGTACGAAGGCCCACAGGGCCTGACAAGCAGCGGTGCGGACCTCGGGGTGTTGAGCCACCGAAAGTGGAGGCAGGTGAAAAAGCTCTGCACCATTCTTGCCAGTTTTGAAGAAGCCACCAAAATGGTCCGTGCGGACAATGCCCTTGTCAGCATGACCATTGTGGTGATCTTAGTTCTGGAACGATCGTTGGACACTCTGAAACATCATGTCCCACCAGCGACGGAGGAGGAGACGGACACAGATGCGGACACGGAGCCTTTCTTTCCGTTGAATCCACAAGGCCCGACAGTTTCTCAATTTTATCAGCCTTCATTAGGCAGTGGTTTGGGGTCCAGGGCTAGTGCAAGGCGGCGCCGCAGCTCTCTGGGTGCATCATCTGAGGCAAGTCAGGGCTGTGCCGGAGGAAGCGGAGGAGGAGGAGGAGGTATTCCTAGACACCTACGTTACCGACGTCCCTGCCTTGGAAGGAGGTTGGCGCGAATTTGAGGCGGAGGAGGAAGATGAGGAAGATGAGTTTGCTAGTGCCCCTTGGGAAATCAAGGCTCCATCTCTCACATGAGTGCTTGGATGCTCCATTTCCTCCAACATGATCCTCGCATTAAGGCCATCAAAATGAACAACAGTTACTGGTGGCCACCCTCCTGGATCCCTGGTACAAAACAAAACTCAGCACTCTCCTTCCACCCACCCAAATAGAGAGTAAAATGCAGGAAATGGAGACCTTGCTGATTGATCAACTGGAGACACCTGTTTCGTCTGCTTCACTTTCTTCAAATGTCACGATGGAACAACGTCAGCGATGTGACAGCAGTAGAGTGCCAAGTAGCCGTAGCAGCAGCAGCAGGCAATGTGGCAGAAGCCTAATGGGGGACCTCTGGAAATCTTTATTTACCACCTCACCAACGCATGCAATGCAGGGCACACATACAACACACAGAGACCAGCTTAAGATCATGGTGCATGACTATCTGCATCTCAAAACCGATGTTTTTGGATGTGTTCCGGACCCAATTGACTTCTGGCTATCCAAAATGGATGAATAGCCCGAGCTCGCTCGGCACGCCATAGAGGTGTTGTCCTGGCCAGCAGTCAGCGTCATATCTGAGCGGACCTTCAGCACAGCTGGAGGAGTCATTACAGACAAATGCATCTGGCTTTCCACAGATAATGTGGATCATTTGACTTTCATCAAGATGAATCAGGCATGGATCTCTGATGATGTTGTGGCTCCAATTACTGAGGTCACCGATTAGTTGCCGGTCTACTTCACATTCCTCTTCCAAAAGAAATGGTCCTCTTGAAAACTTTTTTTTAAAATGATCATTTCTTACTGCAATTTTTATTCTCAGTTCCCAAAAGTTACTTTTGCAGGTTTTGCTGTGAGTAGACTGTAAAAGACAGCAAGGTTTCATGACAAAACCGTATTCCATTTACTCACTTCATCTTTAGAATTGTCGCATTGTCAATGGTTTGGGTCATGTTGTGTGGATAAGCTAGAAATGGTCCTTTGGAACAGAAATGTGGCTTCTAAGTAGCATTTCTCCCTCACAATTTTTAACAGTGGCTGAGAAGTCATTTTATAATTTTTTTGGGGTCATGGTGCTGTGAGATACAACTAGAATCATGGTCCTTTGGAACAGAAATGTGGCTTCTAAGTAGCATTTCTCCCTCACAATTTTTAACAGTGGCTGAGAAGTCATATTTATAATTTTTTGGGCCATGCTGCTTTGAAATGCAGCAATACTACAGGTCCTATTATAAAAAAAAATGTTGTTTCTAACAGACATTTGTTCTTCACAATTGTCAAAAGTGGCTAAAGGGTCATGTTGTGTTCTGTTTGTTCTCAAATTTCCGGGAATGGTTGTCAGAAACAGAATAGGTAGGATACTGTTAATGGACACATATTGCAAAATGACTTGTTTTTGCAAGATCTTTAACATAGCTAGCAATCCCTGTAGTGAGACAACCCATTTAATACATTTTAAAAAAAGAGAAAAAAAAGATGTGGTGGGATTCCATCCTATTTTAAAAAATGTGTTTTCTAGAATTAAACTACTAAAAAAACTGGCATGCACAAAATAGCTGGTACAAATATTCCTCTGAATTGTACAAGGGAGAAACAGGAAAACTTGAACAGATGTAGGTTACCTAGGACAGGTATAGTCAATGTCCAGTTCAACTAAAATGGTGGTTGAAAGACTCCTTTTTCCGGCACTTTTTAATCTGTGGGTCATGCAGGTTTGGGGCTCATGCTGTGGCCCAGGACAGATATAGTCAATGTCCAGTTGAATACTAAAATTGGTGGTTCAAAGATCCTATTTTCCGGCACTTTTTAATTCTGTGATGTACAAAGGTTTACATGAGTTCATATGTGGTACAGAACAGGTATAGTCAATGTCCAGTTCAAGCTAAAATGGTGGTTGAAAGACTCCTTTTTTCCGGCACTTTTTAATCTGTGGGTCATGCTGGTTTGGGGTTCATGCTGTGGCCCAGGACAGATATAGTCAATATCCAGAGAAACTAAAATGGTGGTTCAAAGACTCCTTTTTCCGGCACTTATTAAATCTGGGGGTCCTGCAGGTTTGGGGCTCATGCTGTGGCCCAGGACAGGGATAGTCTATGTCCAGTGAAACTAAAATGGTGGTTGAAAGACTCCTTTTTCCGGCACTTTTTAAATCTGGGGGTCATGCAGGTTTGGGGCTCATGCTGTGGCCCAGGACAGGGACAGTCTATGTCCAGTGAAACTAAAATGGTGGTTTAAAGACTCCTTTTTTTGGCAATTTTTAAATCTGGGGGTCATGCAGGTATGGAGCTCATGCTCTGGCCCAGGACGGATATAGTCAATGTCCAGTGAAACTAAAATGGTGGTTAAAAGACTCCTTTTTCCGGCACTTTTTTAATATGTGATCAGATAGGTTTAAGGGTCATGCTGCGTTCCAGGACAGGGATAGTCAATGTCCAGTTCAAGTAAAATGATGGTTCAAATAATACTGCCTTCTGGCACTTTTTAATTTGTGGGTCATGCCGGTTTAAGGATCATGCTGTGGTACAAGACAGGGATAGTTAAAGGCATGTGACTTTTTTTCTGTGGCTTTTAAAACCTAAAAAGTGTGTTGCCTAAGATGTAGCACGTATCCATTTGACTGTTGTGGATGTTTATTCCAGCTTCTCCAGCCCTGTTTGGGTGTAAGAATGAAGGTTTTGTTCCCCTCCCATAGACTTTAATGGTCATCGGCGATAATCTATTATCGACTATCGGAAATCATCTTGATAATTGACGATATCGACTATCGACCCGATGACGATAGTCAACGTAATCGCTCATCACTAGTGGTTACATAAAATATTCAAAGATAATAAATTAATAATTAAAATCAATAATGACAACAACATTTTTATACATGATTCAATGATGCTAAAAAAGTATCAACACCCAATATAGAAATATGTAAACCAGGAGATTGCAGGATAATAATGTGGTCAAAAGACAACAAGAGGGAAATTGTATCAGAAACATAAATAAATGCATACATAATAAACACGTAGCAGTACAAAATAAGTGCATAAATATATACTTAACCCAGCAAATACTGGAAACTATCTCCTGGGAGACAGGCACCCCGACGCATGTTTTGCCTGCGCTTTCTCAAGGGGTATCATGTATAAAAATGTTATTTTAATTATTGATTTAAATTTTTAATTACCACACTTTGAATATTTAATGTGACCACTAATTTATTGGTTTATTTTGGTTTCTGCTATGATTTTAGCAGATTTGACTTTTGCATTGGCTACTGAAGATGATATGATAGGTAAATTTAACTGTCATTTATACATGGATCACTTTTTATTGGACAGAAGGTCACAGCAATCCCAGATTTCTATGGTAGCACAGCCTTCTGTTCATAAATCACAATGACTGATTCTCATTATTTTCCAATAACGCTAGCTATGTCTCAGAGCTCACTGTTCACTAAAGCCCTTCAACTTTCTTTCCGTGGCATATGATTAATGGGAGCACAGAATTTACAGCCATCAACAGTCATACACAGATACATTTTTAAAGCTTTCTAAACTATACAGTATTTGTTGTATTTATAAAAGTATGCAGGAAATTTTGTAAGAAGAAAATGAGAGTCTGAGATCTTAAAAGACCTCCAAATGCCATTTAGAACATTTCCAAAGAAGGTTTATATTTGCTCCTGCTGCTGACATGAAGTTTTTTTTAGCAATTTTACTTGCCATTTTAAGGACAGTATTACAGATGAGTGTCATATAGACATGGCCACATTATTATTAAGGAGGGCAAAAAAGATTACTATCCATGAGTCTCCATCACCCAGTTGTTTCCAGCAGATCCCAGTAACAGGACAGAAACAGTACATTTATGTTTTCAAATTAAAACAAGACATAAGAGGTGATTAAGCAACTTGTATTTATTACTACAGGTTGGAGCTTCAATCCACTACCCACACCATCAGTTTCATGTGCCGATGACACCCGCAGATTCTGCCATCAATTATCTAATGAATATAGTTACACGGTCTGTAAGGCTGAAAAAGACAGACGTCCATCTGGTTCAGTCTATTGTCCTATAGAGGAAGACAAAAACCCTTTTGCATAAAAGCCAATATTCCTCATTTTAGTGAAAAATTCCTTCCAGACTCCAATCTGGCAATCAGAATAAATTCCTGGATCAAGGCCCCTTCTCCGGAATCCTAGTCACTATAACTATATTATTATACTCTAGAAATGCATCCAGAACCTTTTGAACTTATTTAGTGATTTCACCATGACAAGTTCGTCTGGCAGAGAGTTCCATAGTCTAAGTGCTAAAGCAAAAGGAAACAATGGCACATGGACGCATACCTAGTGTAATTCGGAAATTAAAAGAACATACAGTAAATCACCTTATACTTTTTCTCCTCACCTTTGTGTGTTGAACTATGGTGGTACAACACACGTGTGCATATAATTGACAAGCTGGTCTCTGTTGCCGAAAGATCGCTGCACTTTGCAAACATAGAGTTGGAGAATAAATCAAGCTAAATAGTAATAGCTGACACCGAGACTGTGGGCATTATTTCCTCCAGGACAATTATTTAATACAAAAAAATATGTGCACTATTATTCAAAACTGACACTCTTTCTAGATAAATGGTGTCAGTTTATTTGGCACTATATAAAATTACAAATATGTTAGGTAAAATCAATTTAAGACACTGCGCATTTCACATGAATACATAACATGCTTCCTCAGGTGTAATACTGCATGTCTTCCTACCAAAGTTTTAATGGCCAATTTGGTGGTAAGGAATAGCAGTTCCTGATGTTTGAATGGAAAAATATACAATTTTATCTAAAATAACTCTATGATACTATACAGTATAGTAAACTGGCTACATTACAATAATCTCATCTTTCTGCATTTGTTATATTCTTCTTAATAAATTCGATTTAACAACATTAGGTACAGAGCGGACCAGATATTACTTTGGTTATGATCCTTAGCAAGCAAACTTCAAGGCTCAGCAAGGCTTCTGATATCCAATAAAAAGTAGGTATATTAAAAATTGCTTTAAAACTTATAGAAACAATATGTGAATTGAAAATTGCTACCATTTGTTTCTTTCTTATTGTTACTTTAAAAAATACATATATATTTTATATATACAAATATATTTTATATAAAAGGAATTGTATTTATCACAGCTGGCACCACTTTTTTTGGTTTCAGAAGTTTTTAAAAATCAGCCCAGAGGAAAAGGTGCTCATAGTCTCGGTGTAAACTATTACTATATAGCTTTATTTTTTTCTACTGCTCTTACAGCAAAGAATCCCCTTCTATGTTAATGTACCAATAACTACTGTCCTTATGTAGAGGATGCCCCTTTGTTCTCTATACAGTGCTGGGTATAAATAGACCATGGGAGCAATCTTTATATTGACCCAAAATATGGCCCACCCTCCTTTACTGCTCATCCCACCTCCTCCTCTGCCCACCGTAGGAACCCTGCTAACCTGCTTGCTATTCATTGTACGTCTTTTCCTGCCCCTTTTAAGTGTGCTCTGTGGAACTCCCGATCTTTGTATAACAAACTCACTGCTGTTCATGACCTGTTCCTTTCTAACTCCCTCAAACTCCTAGTTCTCACAGAAACTCACTGTGGAAACAGCTCAAACCCTCATTGTTGCTCTCATACATTCTCGTCTTGACTACTGCAACTCCCTGCTTATCGGTCTCCCTCTCTGTAAACTCTCCCCTCTCCAATCTGTCCTGAATGCAGCAGCCAGGCTCGTCTTTCTTTCCAGCCGCTACCCTGTGTCAGTCACTGCACTGGTTGCCCATTCAGTACAGGATACAACATAAACTCATCACTCTCACCCATAAAGCTCTCCATAGCGTTGCATCCCCTACATTTCCTCTCTCATCTCGGTCTACCACCCTACCCGTGCTCTCCGCTCTGCTGATGATATCAAATTACATTCCTCAATCATCCGAACCTCCCATGCCGTCTCAAAGATTTCACATGTGCGGCGCCAATTCTCTGGAACATGCTACCACGGGCGATCAGGCACATTCACAACCCTCATAGTTTTAAGAGGGCCTTAAGAACACTTCTTCACAGGCTGGCATATCAAGATCCCTACGTGCTAACCCCCACCTGCAATCACACCTATCTGTCACTCCCACCCCTAGGGCACTCACAGGCACTTATCTGTATATAAATGTACTGTCAGGGTGGCAGGGTCACCCAACTTTTATGTAAACCACCTCCTATTTATGTAACATGGCTGGACCATTGTAAACTGAGCACTTCTTAACCCTTTGTCTTACCCATACAACCCATACACCCTAATAGATTGTAAGCTCTCGCGAGCTTTGTAAGTTCTAATGTAATGTAAGTTTAATGTGTAATGTCTGTATGTATACCCTCTAAATTGTAAAGTGCTACGGAATATGTTGGCGCTATATAAATAAAAATTATTATTATTATTATTATTATTAATTTGACTCCAGTAATCTGACACTGCTTCCCTTGCTGCTCTCATTGATGGTTGCCTACACTTCACCCATACTCCCAGACCTGAGAACAGGAAGGGTGGAGGAGTTGGCATACTTCTTTCCCCACACTGTACTGCACTTACCAGGTCATTCCTCCTGCACCCTCCCTCATTTTCCCCTCCTTTGAGGTCCACACCCTCAGACTCTTTCGGCCGTGTTCTCTCAGAGTCGAGGTTGTGTACAGACCCCCGACTCACCCGTAAGTTTCTGGGTCATTTTGCTGCCTGGCCCCCTCACTTCTTCTCTACTGAAATGCCCACTCTCATCCTGGATGATTTAAACATCCCCATTGACGGCCCCATGTCTCCTTCTGTCTCTCAGTTTCTTTTACTAACATCTTCTCTAAGCCTCTTGCAATTTACACTCCCACCCACAAGCAAAGGAACTCTCTTGATCTGGTCTTCTGTTGTCTCTCATCAATTTCTAATTTCACTAATTCTCCTTATGCGCTCTCTGATCATAACCTTATCTCCTTTACTATCACTCATTGGAAAACCTGCCCATCACACATATCCGCTCCGTAAACACTCACGAACTCGCAGACAGCATACAGTCCTCACTGTCCCTAATTTCTTCCATTTCTTGTCCTGACCTGGCTGTAAAACAATCTAATGAAACTCTCTCAACCACTCTGGACATATGGGCACCACTCACACACTGCACCACCAGAGTCAGACGCTGGCAGCTTTGGCACACGTCTCAGACTCGCTTTCTGCAGCGATATTCCAGGTATACTCACTCCAGGTGAACATCTGTGGAGAAAGTCAAGGCTACCTGCAGACTTTCTCCAATACAAATTCATGCTCAGGACTTTCCACACTGACCTTCACTGCGCCAAACAAGAATATTTCTCCTCGTTCATCTCAACATTATACAACAACCCAAAACGACTGTTTGCCACTTTCCACTCCCTCCTCAGGCCTAAAGCTCACTGACCTCTGTGCTAAAGACCTGGCCACTCACTTCAAAGTCAAAATCGACAGTATCCGGCAAAACATCACATCTCAATCCGCAAATAATACCCATCCTGTCCCTCACCACACGTCCACTAGTCTGACCCGATGACAGAGGAAGAAGTATACAGGCTTCTCTTGTCTGTTCACCCCACCACATACTCTAGTGATCCCATTACCTCCCACCTCGTCCTGTCTATTTCTCCAGCTGTCATCTCTAACCTTACTGAAATCTTCAACCTCTCTACTGGGATCTTTGAATCTTCGTTTAAACATGCTACTATAACCCCTTTACTAAAAAAAGCCTTCTCTGGACCCGTCCTGCACTGCTAATTACAGACCAGTCTCTAACCTGCCCTTCATCTCTAAACTCCTAGAACGCTTAGTCTACTCTCGCCTAATCTGCTATCTCTCTGCTAACTTTCTTCTCGATCCTTTACAGTCAGGTATCCGCATCTTCACTCCACAGAAACTGCTGTAGCTAAAGTCTCCAATGATCTCCTCGCTGCTAAATCTCAGGGCAACTACTCATTGTTACTTCTTATGGATTTCTCTGCAACATTTGGTTCTTGGTCCTTTCCACTTTTCAATCTACACAGTCCCCATTGGACAAACCATCAGCAGATCTGGCTTCCAGTATCATCTCTACGTTAATGACACTCAACGATACATCTCTTCCCATGTCATCACTCCTGCCCTGCTAGAAAACACCATTGACTGTCTTTCCAATGTCTCTAACATCATGTCTTCCCTCTATCTTAAAGCAAACATCACTAAAATTGAACTTCTTGTCTTTCCGCCATCTACTAACCTACCCTAAATGCTATGTCTGATTCAGTGTGTGGTACCACCATAACTCCTCGGCAGCAGGCCCGCTGTCTTGGGGTTATACTAGATTCTGTTCTGTCCTTCACTCCCTATATCCAATCCCTTGCCCGCTCCTGTCATCTGCACCTCAAGAACATCTCTAGAATCCGTCCGTTTATCACTGTGGAAACAACTCAAATTTTCATTGTGGCTGTTATTCTTTCTTGTCTTGATTAATGTAACTCCTTGTTATTGGTCTCCCTCTCTGAAAACTCCCCCCTCTACAATCTGTCCTGAATGCAGCAGCCAGGCTCATCTTTCTTTCCAGCCGCTATACTGATGCCTCTACCCTGTGTCAGTCTCTGAACTGGTTGACCATTCAGTACAGGATACAACATAAACTCCTCACTCTCATCCATAAAGCTCTCCATAGCGCTGCTCCTCCCTACATCTCCTCCTTCATCTGTCTACCACTCTACCCGCTCTCTCTGCTGCTGATATCAAATTACAGATAACAATTATCCGAACCTCCCAAGCCAGTCTGCAAGATTTCACACTTGCTGCACCAGTTATTTGGAACATCCTACCACGTATCATCAGGCACAATCATAACCTTCATAGTTTTAAGAGTGCCCTGAAAATACATCTTCTTAGGCAGGCCTACCAAGATCCCTAAGTGCTAACCACCACTTTCTATCACACACACACTTCTGTCACTCCCTACACTAGGGCACCCACAGGCATTTATCGGTATGTAGATGTACTGTCTAGATGGCAGGTTCAGCCAATTTTTAGGTAAACCTCCCCATATTTATGAAACATTACCAGACCATTGTAAACCTAGCACTTCTCCCCCTTCGTCTCACCCATACACCCTAATAGATTGTAAACTTTGGCAAGCAGGGCCCTCACACGTTGTGTCTCATCTGTAAGTAGCTTTTACTGTGCAATGTCTGTCTTTTGTCTGTAATTACACCCTCTAAATTGTAAAGTGCTGCAAAATTTGTTGGCGCTATATAAATAAAGATTATGATTATTATTTATACATATTTATTAGGTCACACCAAAGCCATCTTTTCTATAAACTACATCATCCGTGTTTTGCTAATCTTTCTGGCTAGTGTGAGTTATCTGTTAATTATAAGACACTGTTGCCTGGTGGAGGTTTCTATCACTTTTTTTGCACAGGGATCTTTACCATCCTTGTTCCAGCTTTCTTTATAGATCAAAAATACAGATTATTAGAGATTTTTATAAAAAAGTAAACTTAAGTTTTTTTTTTTACCTATTGCATAAGAATTTTAAACTGTAACATGCTCTATCAGATGTCAAATTGTGGTGGTACTCCTCCTCTAAAATCATTACTTCTAGGGGAGAATACCATGCCTCATGACAACACCATACAGTGTAAAACAGAAACCTTATAGGACAAAAAATTGAGGATAACTAGTTTAAAAGTCCTTAATTTTGACCAGCCTAAGAGTAACTGCATTATGATGGTTCTAGTAATTAGTCCAAAAACCCTGATCTGTTTACCAGTAATGTAGGTTAAGAAACTACACAACACAACTAATAAAAATCTGTAATTTACTACAAGTAAACTGAATGGAAAACATTTCAATTAGCACATGAGACTATAATAAGGCTATTGACCTTCCTGTAAATTACAATAGGTGTACGGCTAATCTGATGCACTTTGCATATTTATTGGCTCAACAAACATTATTGAGATTTGCACATACTGAGTATTAAAAATAGTAGCAATGAGGGAAAAATGGACAGAGGTACCTCCTGCATATGAGTGCCGATGATTAAGGGAGCTGTGGCTCTAAGACTGAGGTTTCAAGACCAATTCTGCTAATGATTCAGAGCAATATAAGGCTATGTCCACACTGCACATGATTACGATCGTATCTCCGGCGCTTTTCGTTTTTTAAAAGCGCCGCAGATACGATCGTCAGTGCGGTCCCGTAGCTGGCAATAGAAAAGACGAGTTGCTGTCTACACAGCTCGTCTTTTCTCTGCCCGTCTTTCGGCAGCGGCGTATTATACAACATGTTGTATAATACGCCGGTGCTTCTCGTCTTCTTGACATCTTCCCATACAATGCTATTGTATGGGGGGCGTCGGGAAAACGAGAAGCGGCCGCGGCTTTTGCACAAAGCGTGACAAAAGCCGCGGTCCTGCACCAGAGGAAACCCGGCCGCTTTTGGGGCCGTTTTTTCTCTGATGCAGTGTAGACATAGCCTAAGAAGGTGTCAGCAGGAACCAAATCTGCTTCCATGGCTAAATTACTAATACTTTAAAAACGGCCCCAGTACACTCTGAAAGTGCAGCAATAAAAGCACAATTTATGTTATTTACATCACTTGTAAAATAGCATTTCCATAAATTACAGTTGGCATTTCAGCACTGTAGTGGCGCGATAGACATATTTATGGTCTTTACATTTACCACATGTAAATGTAACAGTTTGTTACTAAACAAACTGTAAATAATCCATGAGATCTGTTCTATCGTCTTCCTGCTACTATTTGTTGTGTATGTTTATGGCTTAGATTTATAAATGCATATTAAAATGACTAACTTAA
Organism: Phyllomedusa bahiana; assembly: GCA_025379985.1. Lineage (NCBI taxonomy): Eukaryota > Metazoa > Chordata > Amphibia > Anura > Hylidae > Phyllomedusa > Phyllomedusa bahiana. Next base: position 143,318 of record JAODAL010001992.1, on the reverse strand, counting down.
AATGTATTCTGTAGTAATATCGCCTTTCCTATGGGGATAGACTGTTATAATTAAAACATCAGTGTTATTTTGTAACTTTCATTGGATGCACTTGAATGGTGGCTTTCATCACGTATAATGGAGTGAAAGAATTAATCACCACATGTAAGGAGATATTGGCCGAATTAATTTCCCATAAAAAGAGAAATTAACCTTAGGTAGTGAATCCACTGGTCCACCCCATGTGATGGCATAAGCCGCACCAGGGAATGGAGTCCAAGAGGCCTCTGATTTTCACCAGAGCCCGCCGTTGCGTGGGATGGGCTTGCTATGGCAGACAACCCCCAGATCGATACCCCTGGCGCGACTTGCCTGCCGTGGCGGCCAAGGTGTACACGATACAAAATCTTTAGGCAGTCTTGTAGTCAGGGACAGGCAGGAAGGTCAGGGCAGGTGGCAAGGTTCGTGGTCAAGGGATAGAGGCTAATGGAGTTGGTACACAGAATAGACAGGTACAACTCAGGAACAGTTTTTGTTATAGGCACTATGTACTATGGATCCGGCAGGAAGGTCAGAGGAAAGCTGGGTATTATATGACCAGCGCCCGGCAATTATACAATTACTGGAGCACCAAGTAAATTTCGCAGAGCCAGCACGCCCTAAGGAGTGGGGATGCGTACACTGGCCAGCAGACACAGTACAGAGAGCTGGAAGATGTAATGGCTACTGGAACTTGGGCTGTGAATGCACCCGCGACCCAATATGGGTGTTGCAGCACCATTCGCAGTCCCAGCAGCGGAGACGGCAGGTTTACAGGAGTGCTTGCGACTTGAGGTGTGGGTCACAGGAGCACTCGTGACACTACCCCCTCTCTGGCCTCCCCCTCTTTGGACCCTGGAGAAACTTGAATACCAACTCATGGTCTAAGATATTGTCTTCAGGCTCCCAGGACCTTTATTCCAGACTGAACCCCTTTCAGTCAATGAGAAGGTGTCGCCTCCCCCTGATCGTCTTTATGGCCAGGATTTCTTTCACCACATAGACATTGGTGGTATCAGCTTCAGGAGAAAGGGAGATGACCTTCAGAGAGAAATGATTAAGGCCAAGTGGTTTCAGCAGGAAGACATGAAAGGAGTTCGGGATGCATGAGAGGAAGCTTATTGGCAACTGGGTTAATATGAGTTAGCACCTCGAATGGCCCCAGGAACCAAGATCCCAGTTTGTAGTTGGGAATTTGGAACTGAATATACTTGGCTGACAGCCATATGTAGTTTCCAGGAGCGAAGGACGGGGGAGGTCTTCACTTTTTGTCTGCCTGGAACTTCATGTATGTGGATGCCCGTTGCAGGGTAACACCCCAGAAGTTATATCCCGGTAAAGGTCTTCCACAGCGGGGACGTCAGAAGGTAAAGGCAATGGGAGTGGTGGGCGGTGATGTTGTCCATAAACTATGAAAAATGAGGAGATGTCAACAGAATCTGAATCCAGGGGGTTGTAGGAGAACTCCACCCACAGAAATAAGCTGGACAAGCTGCAATAGTCAAAGGTTGCAGTAGACCTGACGGCTTGCTGCAAGGCGTCTTGTTGTGGGCACAAGTGGTACAAGATTCCACGAATTCTTTGATATCTTTAACAAGATCTGGCCACTAGTAGAAATGAGATATTATTTGACAAGATTTTCCTGCTCCAGGATGCCCAGTCACTAGAGAACAATGCCTTCATTTTAGAAACCTCTTCCAGAGAGCAAGGTGCACATAAGTCTTACCCAGAGTAACACGTTAGAGGTCTATGGGAGCTGTGGAAATCAGGTGTTCGGGAGGCTATGATTTCCCGAGGGGCTGCCTCTTCACCTATAACTTCAGAAGCATGGGAGAGGGCATCGGGTTTGATGTTCTTCTCTTCAGGATGAAAATGGATCAAGAAATTAAACCAGGAGAAGAAGAGGGACCCCCTGGCTTGTTGTGGATTTAGAAGTTAAGCTGACTGGAGGTACAAAAGTTTCCTGTGTTCAGTATATATTAACTGGATGGTGAGGCCCCACCAGGAGGTGGCACCACTCTTCCAGGGCCAGCTTTATGGCCAGTAGTTCTCGATCCCCAATAGTATAATTTTTCTCCATAGGGGAAAAAGTTTTAGAGAAGAATCGACATGTGATGATCTTGCCTTTAGGACATTTTTGTGGCAAACCATTCCAGCTCCCACAGAAAAGGTATCAACTTTGAGAAAGAAGGGTTTCTTGGTGTCGGATCGAGGCAGGGTGGGTGCAGAGGCAAACGCAGATTTCATTTGTGAGAATGCCTTTTCTGCTGACAGTTGCCATAGTCACCATTCTTCTTGGTGAGCGCCACAGTGGGTGCTTCCACGGTAGAAAAATGCAGAATTAATTGGCGGTAATAATTGGCGAAATCCAAGAAGCACTGTATAGTCTGGAGCCCAACTGGTCGGGGACACTGCAAGACAGCAGACAATGTAACAGAAGTAAACAGCAGTCCTTTGTCTGAGATGATATACCCGAGGAAGGGTAGGCTGCACTTCTCCAGCTTGGCATAAAGAAAATTGTTTCTTAGTTGTCTTAGAACCAGGCGCACATGTGTACGATGAGACTCTGGGTCAGGTAAGAAGACCAGGATGTCCTCCAGGTATACAATGACATAAGAATACAGGAGGTCTTGGAAAATTTTGTTTACAAATTCTCGTAAGACCGATGTGGTATTGCACAGACAAAAGGACATAACCAGGTACTCGAAATACCTGTCAGTATTGAAGGCCGCCTTCCACTCTTCACCTTCACGGATTCGAACAAGATTATAAGCCCCCTGTAAGTGCAGTTTAGGGAAAATTCTGGCTCCACAGAGGTGGTCAAAGAGCTCAGTGATTAGTGGCAATGGATACTGGTTTTTCATGGTTATTTTGTTAAGACCGCGATAATCAATGCAAGGACGTTCTTGAACCATCTTTCTTCTCTACAAAGAAGAACCCTTCTGGAGGTTCTCTTGAATATAGGCTGATATGGCCTGAGTCTCTGGCACAGACACCGACTCTGTCCCGGGGCGAACTAGTGCCTGCCAGCAGGTCTATAGGGCAATCATAAGGGTAATAAGGTGGAAGGGTCTCAGCCTGCTTCTCAGAGAAGACATCTATAAAGTCCTGATACAGAGCAGGCAGACCCAGAAAAGGCTTGAGAGACGTAAATGGAGAAGTAGGGTGTGCTGGGTGAGGTGCCACTAAATAGTGAAACCGGCAGTCTTGTCCCCAATGCGTGACTTCGTCCATCTTCCAGTTAAGCATATGGGCATGGCACGGCAGCAATGGGCTTCCCGGGAAAATTGCGGAGGAAGAATGGGGCAACACGTAGAATGCGATCTTCTCTTTGTGTAGCGCCCCCACATGAAGAGACACTGGTTCAGTACAGTACTGAATGGAGTCACTTAGAAGTTCTCCACTAATGGAGGAGATGGCTAGAGATTGGTCTAGATGGACCACCAGGAGGCGATATTTAGTCACTAGGGAAGCATTCATGAAATTCCCTGGTGATCCAGAGTCCAGAAAAGCTGAAACTTGAAACAAGATTCCTGTACCAGTCGAGATTTGCACCGACATGGTCAAATGTGGCGAGAGCTTATTCACCGCTAGGGATGCTCTTCCACGTAGCCTAGGTGCTTGCAATTCCCGGATGTTGCGGGCAATTCCTGCAGTAGTGCTCAGGACAAATTCTCCTCACATCGACAGGACCATTCTTGCTGGATCAGGAGGGCTCTGTCCACTTGCATGGGCTCTTTGGCAGGAGGTAGCGAAGGAGGCAGTGGAGGTCTTTGGAACACCAGAGCAAGACGGGGTAGACAGTGCAACCGGACCAGCTCGCATTCTTGACGGAGCTCAATGTCTCTCAGTAAAGCGCATGCCGATACGAGTGGCTAAGTGGATTAGGTCATTCAGGAAAGATGGAAGATCCGAGCAGACAGCAGATCTTTTATTCTGCTGGATAGACCTTTCTTGAACGTGGCTCTGAGGGCTGCATCGTTCCAGGACAATTCCAAGGCCAGTGTGCGGAATTATACAGCATATTCTCTGACAGAGGAATCCCCTTGACACAAGTTCAGCAGTGCAGTTTTGACAGAAGACAGGCGTGCAGGTTCCTATGGCAGCCACATGGTGTGCCCATAAAATATCTATACCATTGATGGTACTACATAAATCTAATGATCTTGCGTGCCTTAGGTCCATACTAGACGTGGTTGCATAATGGGGTGCAAAATATATTTTCACATAAATTGCACCTAAATAACAATGTACATTCCTTAATGAACAGTCAACTCATCTTCCCATCACTATTTCTAGCAGGATCATGCTCTATGCCAGACGTTATCATAACCTACAGTGTACTCCTTTGGCCTAAAATTAAAACATTCTGTCAAGGGGATATAAAGGACTACTACACATCTACACTGCTATCAAAACAACCAAACAGAAAGTTGTATGAATCTTGACATGTAATAGAATATTAAAAGCAAGAACATTACTGTGCCTTAAATTATTAATTTAGCCAATAGGCAACAAAAAAATCATGCCATGAAAAACTACCAAATCAATACTCCAATGGTCTGCAGTCTCCAGATTTGTTATCTAAGGAGTACCTCTTGATGTGGAGGAAGGAGAAATTCACAGCATGTTTGATTGTGTGATGTTGTCATGTCAAAACACATAGTTGTATAGTTAGTAGGTTAAAAAACATTTACGTCCATCAAATTTAACCAACATCTCTGAAAATATTTTCAGCACCATAAACTACCAGCATGTTCTAAGGTCAATGGAGGTCCTACAGATTACTGTCTATTGAGAACAAAAATCTCCTCCACTAAGGTATTCTATCTCCAAGTCAAAATACAGAATACTAAACTGTAAATCATATCTCACATAGAGTATAAGTGTGTATTTACACATATACTACATTCATTAATATATTAACATTTGCTGGAATAACCGTGATAATGGAATTGTATTCTAGTCCCGTGTTTTCAATTTTCCCATTGCACCGTTCATGCCGATCTCAATGGTATTTCAAAAGTGTTCACAAAACATACAGAAATCATATTGATCCAAAGGTCATACACATTTGTTTTAGTATTTTTCCCAAAAATAAGGCTTTACTCAAATTATTTCCTGCAGCAATGGTTTAACTGAAAATACATTATTAAAATGTCAGAGCCACACAGGCACTGCTAGTGTATCTACTGTAAGCATTGTAACCTTAAAACAGTGTACCAATCCTCTCCTGCCCACTTTTTCAGTAAGGCAATATAGGACATTCCTGCATTACCTGTTCACTCCATAATTTGCCTGGATCCACACTGACCTGCACTTTCTAAGCCCTGACCTCATGGGCAACTCTGTCTGATAAGAATGTCAGTATCATTGGCCCTTACATCCTAGGGCCTCTCAATCTCTACCTCCTACTATCTTTTTATTCTTTAGTCCCCTCTTTAAGACTAACCATCAAGACCACAAATTGGTTTTTACCAACAGGCCATACTGCAGTTCTGACTAACCAGGCCTTTCCATCAGTTGCCGCCAACTAGTTCACACTTCAGGAAAACCAGAACTCTATCATAGCTAATAACTTGTCCGTCCCTGAACTGGACAATTCACAGCCCCTTACAAAGACCTAACTACATCCTTCCCGAAGGGTTTGACTTCACTCCACCCCATTCGATTTCCCTGAAGCTGATGTCTGTTATCATAGTCCAAGCAAAATCCCCAGAACTGACTTCTCTGTGGCCATCAACTCTCATAGTCCACCCCACTTTAGGCTGACAAGACGTTCTGTCCTGCAGCTGACTACCCAGCCACCATACTCTAAAGGGGATTTCATAGCCAACCCACCATCTGTTTCCAGTGACACCTTTTAAGTCCTCACTTAAGAAAGGAGCTTTGATCCCTTTTAGAGATTTACCTCAATGCAGCAAATAACTCTTGGCACATCATGTCCACTGGTCCTGTTTCACTTCTCAACCAACCAGCTTGCGATGGATCAGCTGCTTCAGCTCACAAATACCTTCACAGATGAACAAGCACTGTGTGAACTACAGTTTATCAATGCCCCAATGTCAATATACTGATGTAGGAAAGCCCAGACCTTACAGTTATACAGGACTTCAACACGTTCTCTAAGCACATTCTTCTCTCTGGCACCCAAACCACTTTCTTCAATGAAAACCTCCATTTGTTTCTTCATCAGCATTGTAGAGGGCACATCTGTGCCACATGTCAACTCATTTACAAGCATCAGCTCCTAACAGTGCCCATACTGCCACTGACACCTGTAGCTAAGGGGAAAGTATAGCGGTGCCATCTCAATATCAACCTAATCCACAATGTTCTTAAAGAGTGCAAGGCTAAGCACAACACAGCACACTGAGCATTGCATACACATCGCACACACAGCATACGTATGAGGCAGTAAAAACATGAATATGCTTTGAATTAAACTATTGCATTGTATCTCTGGCTGTATGTTTAGGGTCATTGTCCTGCTAGAAGGTGAACTTACGACTCAGTCTGAAGTCTTTTGCAGCCTCTAACAGGTTTTCCTCCAGGATTGCCCTGAATTTAATTCCATCCATCTTCCCATCAACTCTGACCAGCTCATAAAATATCACATTGCATAAAATATCAATAAAATACAATGAAGTTTGTGGCTGTAATGTTTAACAATAAAGAACAGTTCAAATTGTATGAAGACTTTTGCAATCAACAGTGTATCCTATTCAACCCTCATATTTAAAGACAACAAATGATATTATATCACAAATCAAACATTCACTTCATTAAAACAGAAAAGAGTCTCAGCTGTAACACAATAGAATATAGTGGTTACAACATATATATTGACCACAATATACTAAGTCTTTTACAAGGGGGTGAGGGGTGTGCATACAAGGTTCGCAACATTACAAGTTTTAATGAGGCCAAATGAGATTACAATAGTACCTCAAATTAGAATGACATCAGGATACAATATTTTCAGCATACAATGGACTTTCTTGGGACATTGTATGTTGAGAGTGGTTTTAACATACATTGTCCCAGACACTGATCCAGCCCATTATCATGAATATTTTACTTGTAAAACCCCTATATTTGAAAAATTTGAAATCTAGTAGCCTGTCTACAGTACAGTATGGTACTACATGTACTATACTGTTCTTTACATGTGCCAGGATGAGCATCTCATTTCGGCACCAGGACAGGGAACCATTTTCTGATTTTATAGTACATTGTGTATAAAGTATATGATTCAAAGAAGCCTTATGCCTTCCAAATAGAAAGTGATTTCCAGTTGTCAGCAGCTCTAACTGCTATAGGTAAAACTTGCTTTATCTGTGTTAGTTATTTGCTTAATTTTCTTTAATCCTTATTTTGCATTATGTTGAGTGACATTTTGGGGCCCCTGAATCAATTACCATCTTTCTATAGAGTTATGGTTTAAACAAACAATGGTCATCCTGGAACCAATTAATATTGTATGTCGAGGGACCACTGTGTTAAAAGAAGGGGTGCATTGGTAGTGTATGATATATCAAAGTTATCCCCTTAAACTGAATAGTGCTGATGTCACAAAGTGGCCATCAGATAGATCACGGAACCGCTAGGTTGGCAATAAATTTATCTTAGGGCTCATAGAACTATAGACTATAGAAGGTCGTTCACTCACTGTAGAAGTCATATTACAACAGATAGCTGGAAATCCAAAGTGTGGTACCAGGACAATAGATGAAGGGAAGTCTTTCAGTAGATGAGGACAGATAACTAGTGTTGAGCGATTATTATCGACAAAGTTGAAATCGGCACGGTTTTTATGTTGATCGGATTTTTTCGATCATGCGATAATTTAGGTTAAAATCTGCGCATAATCTATTAATATCGCGCCATTTTCAGCGCTTCCTGTCATTTTGACGGCCAGCAAATTAGCTTAGAGAATAGAGCAGGGTGAGCTGTGTGTGCGACGTCATGACTGGGATGTGTATGGTTGCGATTGGCTGGAAAAATCACATGACCTGGTTTTACATAGAACAGCCCTTCCTGTTCTTCCTCAGTGTGTGTCAGCGTCTCATAGGAGTAGGACGTGTGCTCGGTCTCTGTCCAAACAGCTCAGCGAAATTGTTCTATTTATTCACACAGACAGCTATGCTTTTAGCTGTGAACATTAGAACTTAGGTAGATTAGAGATTTGCAGATTTTAGGTACTTAGGCTGAGAATTTTAAAGGAGCATCTAGCCCTGTAAAGTCACGGGGGGGACCAGGGGGTGGGGCCGCAGGCGAACACAGACAAGTTCTTTAAAGGATAGTGGATATTGTGCAGCCCAGACTTTGTTTAGACATTGCATTGCAATGGCTTTTTATTAACATTTTTCTGTTGAAATAAAACTTGAATGTTGGGCAGCCTAATTATATTAGGAACAGATCTTTTGTAGTAAAAAAACCTTTTATTATCCTTAAAACATTTCAATAATTTGTTTTTTTCACTTTGACGCACCAGTTTTTTTAAAGGGACCTTCACAAAATTTTTGAATACAGAAATTTTTTGAGTCACCGAGGTGTATTTTTAGGTGAAAAACTCCCACTTTTATTATCCGAACACAGATGGGTGTTTTTTCACTTTGCCAGCCACTTTGTTGATAAGGCCCCTTGCACAAAATGTAAACTGAATTTTTGTAGTCACACAGGTGTATTTGTTGGGAAAAAAAAATCCCTTTTTATTACCCGAACATTTCAGATAGGTTTTTTTTACTTTGGGCAGCCGCTTTTTTGATAGAGGCCCCTTCATTTAAATTTAATACAGCAATTTTTAGCACCGAGGGTATTTTTAGGTGAAAAAAAACCATTTATTATCCGTAAAATTCAGATAGGTGTTTTTTTTACTTTGGCGCAGCCCCGCTTTTTTGATAGGGGGCACCTTGACTAAATTTGAATACGAAATTTTGTTTTAAGGGGAGGTGTTTTTTTTCCCCTTTTTAAAAAATTTTTCCAAAAACTCTTAACCTAAAAAATTTTATTTTTTAAAAACTTTGGGGAGCGCGATTGGGTTTTGGGGGGGGTTGAAAAAGGCACCCTTGCTTAAATTTTGGAATCGCATTTTTAGGCACCGCAGGCTGTATTGTTATCAAAGCCCCTTTTTTTCTTAATCCCCGATGGTTTATTTTCCCTTTGGCCAAAATTCATCCAGCATTTAAAGGGAAGGCACCCTGAAACTTTAAAATGGGGATAATATTTTTAAACCCTTTTGTAACAAAAGCGGTTGGGGGGCGAAGGCATTTTAAAAAGCTCAGAGGCCCAAAAAGGGTTTTGTCTGCCTGACCCCAGTTTTGTGCCATCAGGGAAAAGGAAGCCCGGGCAAGTCCTCTTCTTTTTAGCCCCGCTCCTGGGTGCAGAAAATCAGGAGACCAAGGGGACCGGTTGAATGAATGATGATGACGACTTGGGACCACGGGTCTTTTCCAAATTTGCTTGCGACTTTCTCACTGCAGGAGGAAGACGATGGGTTGCAATACGGGTCCCCCTCAAAAAAGGGAGAGGGCGGTCGCAGAATCCCCTGATAGATTTTGCCGCCCCGGTCAGCGGAAACCCCCCCCCTCGCTTATCGCCGTCAAAAGGTCCAGGGTCTCAAGCCCCGGCCCTTTAGCAACCCCGATCACCCAGGGATGCATAGCCGCCCTTTTCCCTAAACGATAATGAGGCAAGAAACTTAGGTTTTAACCACCCCCAACTTTAGTCACATGCAGGAAGCATGAGTTAAAGGAGGGAACACTTTTCCAAAAAAGGGGCCCAAAACCCACGCCGGGCTTTTCCCAACCACTGTCACACTCTCTTTCCCCCCCTCCCCCGCCACCACAAAGCGTTCCTCAGCTCCCCAGTTCCAAAGTCATGATCAGGGATCACCTCCCTCAGCCTCCCCATCGCCCGAGTACCACCCACCACCAAAAGACCCCCCTACCCCTTTCTCCTCCGCCAGTTTGACGACCTCCCGTACAGGGGCCATCTAGCGCCAGCCTTCTGTTTTCCGGTTTGGGAGAGAAAAACCTTTAAACCCAAAACCCTCCCAAAGCCAAAAGCCTGAATGTGGGGCATTTTCCCGGCTTTTGGCCTTGGAAAAGTTGCCTTTCCGTCTGGAAAGTGGGTTCCCCACGTCATGGGCCCTTGCCTGCCCCCAAAACCCGATCCCACAGGGATTTTTTGCCAGAAAAGCCTCCCTGCCCTGGCCCCCCCTGTCATCTAAAATTTCAGCGTTTCCCTGATCTGTGTCCGGAAAAAAATCCACTGACCACCGACCAAAGGACATAAGCACGGCCCAAAGGGCCCTAATTCTGTGACAGCTCCTGGGGAGTGGGGGGGATGTCTTGGTGGTACGGTGGCTCTCAGGCTCGGCGCACGCCTTTTAAAACCCAGGTTGGGCAGGGTTTTTTCCCCCAAAGGGCCCTGTTGGGATCAGGGTCCCGGAAAACCAGGCCGGTTGAAAAAAATCGTCTTGGGGAACCGTCCCCCACACAGTTAGGAGGTGGACGGGTCTCCGCAACGAACCCAGCGCTGGTGGGTGACAAAACCTTGGCCAGGCAAGGTGGTGTACGAAAAAAGGGCGAAATCTCTTTTGGGCCCCCGAGAGGGGGGGAGGAAAAAGCTCTGCACCAACCTTTCCAGTTTTGAAGAAAAAAACCACCAAAATGGTCATGCGGACAATTCCCCTTTCGATGACATGTGGTTTATCTTAGTTCGGAAACCGTTGGACACTCTGAAACATCAGGTCCCACCAGTGACGGAGGGGAACGGACACAGATGCGGACCGGAGCCTTTCCTCCGTCGAATCCACAAGCCCACGTTTCACAATTTTATTGGTCTTCATTAGGGAGTGGTTTCGGGTCCAAGGCTAGTGCAAGGCGGGCCTCAGCTCTCAGGGGGCATCACTGAGGCAAGTCAGGTCTTGTTGAAGCGTGCCGGAGGGGAAACGGAGGAGGAGGAGGTACCCCGACACAGACTTACCCAAAGCCCTGCCTTGGAAAGAGGTTGGCGCGAATTTGAGGGGGAGGAGGAAGATGAGGAAGATCATTTTTTTTTGCCCCTCGACCCAGAGGTTGGGAATCAAGGCTCCCTCTCTCACAGAGTGCTTGGTGCTCCATTCCCCCAACATGTCCCGCATTTAAAGGGTTCAAAAAGAACAACAGTATGGGTGGCCCCCCCTGGATCCCCGACAAAACAAAACTCAGCACTTTCCTTCCACCCCCCCCAAATAAGAGAAAGCAGGAAATGGAGACCTTTCTGATTACAACTGGGGACATCTGTTTCTCTGCTTCACGTTCTTCAAATGTCACAGTGGAACAACGTCAGCGAGTGACGCATGGGCCAAGTACCGCGCGCCAGCAGCAAGGGGCAGAAGCCTAAGGGTGCCTCTGGCAATCTTTTTTTACCCCCCCTCACCAACGCATGCAATGGGGGGCACACATCAAACCCCCAAACCACCTTAAGATCAGGGGGGGCACGACTATCGCTAAAACACCGAGTTTTTGAATGTGTTCCAACCCAATAATTTCTGGGTATCCAAAAGGATGAATGGCCCACTTGCTCCCCACCCATAGAGGTGTTTCCTGCCCAGCACCGCGTCTTCTGACGGACCTTCACACAGTGGGGGAATCATTAAGACAAACGCTCCGGTTTTCCAAAATTAATGTGGATCATTTGCTTTTCTCAAGATAATCAGGAGGATCTCTCATTGTTGTCGCCCCAATTGCCGAGGTCCCGATTATTTTGGGGTCTATTCACATCCCCTTCAAACAGAAAGGGGCCCCCTCTTAAAAAATTTTTTTTTTTAAAATGATCATTTTTTACTGCAATTTTTTTTCTCTTTTCCCAAAAGTCATTTTGCGGTTTTGCGTGGGGAGACGTAAAAGACGCAAGGTTTCATGACAAAACCGATTCCATTTACTCCATTTGGAATTTTTCCATTGTCAAGGGGTTTTGGGGTCATTTGCTGGGATACAGTTTTAAAATCATGGCCCTTTTGGAAAAAAAAATGTGGCTTTAAGGGGGCATTTCTCCCTCACAATTTTTAACAGTGGCTGTGGACTTTTTTATAATTTTTTGGGGCCCGGGTGCTGTAAAGATACACTATAATCAGGGGCCTTTGGAACAAAAATTTTGTGGCTTTTAAAGTGGCATTTTCCCTCACAATTTTTAACATGGTGAGAAGTCCCATTTTTATAATTTTTTTCGGGGTCATTTTGCTTTTGGGAAATGCAGCAATCTACAGGTCCTATTAAAAAAAAATGTTTTTTCTAACAGACTTTTGTTCTTAAATTGCAAAAAGTGGCTCATGGGGGCATTTTTGAATTTTTTGGGGGCATTTTTCGTGAAATGCAGCAGATACGGTCCTTTTGTAAAAAATGTGGTTTTTTAACAGACATTGTTTTTTCACAAATTGTCAAGAGTGGCTCAAGGGTGGGGGGTGCTTTTAGAACAGGAATAGGTAGGACACTGTTAATGGATACATATTCAAAATTACTTTTTTTTGCAAAATCTTTAACCCAATTTTCAAACCTGTTTGAGACAAAAACCCATTTAAAACAATGAAAAAAAAAGAGAAACAAAGACATGGTGGGACCCCCAATCCTATTTTAAAAAAGTTTTTCTAGAATTAAACTACTAAAAAAAACCCTTTCTGTACAAAAAGTGGAAAAATATTCCCCTGAAATTTACAAGGAAGGACAGGAAACTTGACCCCTTGACCAAATGTAGGTTTTTTCAGGGACAAAGGGTATGGGCACGGACAGAGAACAAAGAACATAGACAAATTTTTTCCAGCCCGTTGATAAAAAGAGAAAAAGAATGCCCAAAAAAAATGGTCCTGGGGGCACAGGAGCGTTAACCCCATATTTTCCCCAAGTGAAGCTCAATTTTTGTCCGCATTACGGGGGGCAAGCCACCCAGGTCTTTTACTGGTACTGAGGAAGGTGGAGGGCTTACCTCACACTTCCCTTCCCCCACTCTGCTTCAAACGATTTTTTCCTTGCCTGCGTCATACGGGGGATTTTTACCATGTTAAAAAATGACGGGACCCCACCCGGCTCCACCCCCACCCATGAAGTCGCCCTGGCCTGGACCCCCGTGTTAAAGATTTCTGACGGCGCACGGGCTCTCACCATTAGGGGCAATCGGGGGACTTCAAAAATTTCTCAAAAAAAAAAACAGATTTTTGAAAAAAAGGTGATTTTGTAAGTTAAAGTAGGTCAAAAAGGGGTCCAGGGGGGACACAAATTTTCACAATTTTAGGCTTTAAAAAATTTTCTGGGGCTGGAGTCACTATGGGTCCCTCATTTGATCTCCGGGGATCTGTCCAAACACGAAGAAGGATTTGGAAGGGAAAAAAATAAACCATTAAATTGTTTGGCTGAATCACTTCAGAAGCCGGGGGGCAAATGTCTTCTCAACTAAGAAGTGTTTGGGGTGATTAGGAAATGTTTTTAAAATTTTGGGGTGGGGGGTGAATTAACACTTTACACGTGAAAAAAAAATACCTTTAAAAACTGCTGGGAGGGGGATGCTGAAAGAAAATCACACTTGAAAAAAAAAGAAAAATTATAAAATCAAAAACTATAAATAAAACCCTAAATAAACTAAAAACAAATGTCAGTTCCCAAAAAAAAATATACTATATGACAGTCACTGTAAAAAATAGCAAAATGCCACTTTTGGATCTGTGGGAAAAAAAGGTTGGGGGGGATGCTGGGACGGAGGGTATACAGTTATCATGTGGGTAAAACTAAAATGTGGTTTAAAAGACTCCTTTTTCCGGCATTTTTAAATCGGGGGGCATGCAGGTTTTGGGGGGTTTCCATGCTGGGGCCCAAAAAAGGATATCAATGCCATGAAACTAAAATGGGGTTAAAAGACTCCTTTTTCCGGCACATTTTTTTTTAAATCCTGGGGGGTCATGCAGGTTTGGGGCCATGCGTGGCCCGGACAGGAAATAGTCAATGCCCAGTGAAATTAAAATGGGGGTTTTGAAAGCTCCTTTTTCCGGCACTTTTTAATCTGGGGTCGCCCGGTAAATGGTCATTCTCGGTACAGGGACAATATAGAAATGCCCCAGTTCAACTAAAATGGGGGTTGACAACTCCTTTTTCCCGGCACTTTTTAAATCTGGGGGTCATCAGGTTTTGGGGCTCTGTGCTTCCGGACAGGGATATTCAATTCCAGTTCAAAAAAAATTTTGGGTTCAAATAATACCCCTTCTGGCATTTTTTAAATTTTTGGGGGTACAGGTTTAAGGGTCGTTGGGTAAAGACGGATAGTAAAGGGTCTTGATTTTTTTTTCTGTACTTTTAAAACCCAAGTGTGTTGCCTAAGATTCAGTACCCCATTGACTGTTGGGAGTTAATTCCAGTTTCCCCCCCTTTTTTTGGGGTGAATAAGAAGGTGTTTTCCCCCCCATAGACTTTAATGGTCTCGTGAGATCATTATCGACTATCGGAAATCGTCGATAATTGCCGATATCGACTATCGACCCGATGACGAAGTCAACGTAATCGCTCATCACTACAGATAACACATCAGGCAGGCAGAGAGCATGTAGCACAGTCAGGAAACATATAGAGTCAGAACCAAGTAATGTCCGACTTCTACCCACCTGACTTTTTCTGAAGATCTTCTTAACAATAAAATCTCTCCAAACAGATATCCACCCCATGCTCTATCCAGTTGACACATATAGACCCTCTCTCTACATGTTTTATTGCTAGTGACATATCTCCTTATCTTGGCCCTCTCATCAACCCCTATTATTGCTCAGAGGGCAAGTTGCTGCAGCCAAATAAACCTATAGTGGGTTCCCTGTTCTGCCTGGGCCGGAAAGAAAACAGAAGACCAGGGAGAGACGGCGCAGAACAAGCACTGAAACACAGGAAGAATGAAGTTAGTTGTTTTTTTTTTTTATTTTGAAAACCCAATTATAACCAATAGCAGGGGGCGGAACTAAAAGTTGTGGTTCGGTCTGTCAGTGGTTTTTTTTATTTTTTTTTTATTTTATTTTTAATTTGTTTTATACACTGTGCCCCCCAAAAGATCAGAAAAAGACTTCTGGGGGAGGACATTTTTATGATACTTATTTCTTTTGACTGTCGATTTCCCCAGTAACTGATTATCGTCAGTTGCAGGGGGAACACACACCCCAGAACTAACTGTAGGGTTGATATGGGTCTGTTATGCCACACTGGTGATTCCACAATGACCAGGGATAAAAGAAAAGCAAAAGGGGGGTATTGCCATGCAGTATTAAAAGGCCCAAGCTTTCAACCCAGCCCCTTCCTGGTTAGGCTATGGGCTGGTCTATAGCAGTGTTGGATTATTTTATATCAATCTATATTCTCAGAAGGCTTTATCTACCGAAACTGGCTCATTAAGTGGGGGGAACAATGGCTGATCGGGGCTAACAAAGAGACGGGTGTAAATGACCAATGACCATTCATAATCAAAGTGACGTAGATTCCCAAAGCCATATAACATCACTGGGCTGTATCCTGGTGGCAACGATCAAAGCATCTCTCGGAATGTATATCAATTAACATCTCTCTGCCATCTCCTGTTAATGAAGATCAAAGCATCTCTCTGAATGTATATCAATTAACATCTGTGAGCTATATCCTCAAGTAGGCATGTAAGATCTTCAAGATGACAACAGCGACACCACCAGGAGACCAGTACCTAGTGTAACAAGTGACTGATATCTTTTCATGAAGTGCAACAACGCCATTATCAGGAAGTGATGGATATTACAACCATAGCGAATATCATATTACCAGAAGATGATTGGATGAATAACTAAGAAGAAGGCCAGAGGATATCGGAGTAAGGGGTGGAGCCAGGGGCGTAACTACAGGGGTAGCAGGGTAGCAGTTGCTACGGGGCCCAGTGGCTTGGGGGGGCCCCGCGGCAGCTGCTATCACCTCTGTTTACCCTGTGAGGGCCATCTTGGGCCCGCCGGCAGTGAACACAACAGTTCACTGCGGTGGGTGCAGAGCTGCGTGGCCAGTCTGTGATGCAAAGGGGGGGGGGTGGCAGCCGCCGGCAGGCTCCGCCCCCTTGCTTCACAGAGGAGATCTTAATTGTATGCATGTCCATGCAACGCCAATAAAATTTAAGATGAACGTCGGGGCAGGAGAGCTGTGCGCTCCCTGCCCCTGCCGTACATGCTAGCAGGCGGCGCGGGGGAAATGTAAACATCATCGCGCCGATGCGGAGTTCCTGTCCTCGGCCCAAGCCTAAAGCAGCGGCTTGGGGCTGGGAGGAGACGGAGACGCCGGGGGAGCGCGGCATGGTAAGTAGCACCTTAGGGGGAGGGGGGGGGGGTGTCTTTGCCTATTACTGGGGGCCCTATTACTGGGGGGGGGGTCTATGCCTATTACTGGGGGCCCTATTACTTGGGGGGTGTCTATGCCTATTACTGGGGGCCCTATTACTTGGGGGGGTGTCTATGCCTATTACTGGGGGCCCTATTACTTGGGGGGTGTCTATGCCTATTACTGGGGGCCCTATTACTTGGGGGGGAGGTGTGTCTATGCCTATTACTGGGGGCCCTATTACTTGGGGGGGGGGTGTAAATGCGAATTCCTGGGGCCCCAGTTACTTGGGGGGGGGTTTCTATGCCTATTACTGGGGGGCCCTATTACTTGGGGGGTTTCTATGCCTATTACTGGGGGCCAAATTACTTGGGGGGGGTTGTCTATGCCTATTACTGGGGGCCCTATTACTGGGGGGGTGTCTATGCCTATTACTGGGGGGCCTATTACTTGGGGGGGGTGTCTATGCCTATTACTGGGGGCCCTATTACTTGGGGGGAGGTGTGTCTATGCCTATTACTGGGGGCCCTATTACTTGGGGGGGTGTGTGTGTCTATGCCTATTACTGGGGGGCCCTATTACTGGGGGGTGTCTATGCCTATTACTGGGGGCCCTATTACTTGGGGGGGTGTCTATGCCTATTACTGGGGGCCCTATTACTTGGGGGGGTGTCTATGCCTATTACTGGGGGCCCTATTCCTTGGGGGGGGTGTCTATGCCAAATACTGGGGGGCCCTATTACTGGGGGGGGGTCTATGCCTATTACTGGGGGCCCTATTACTGGGAGGGGTCTATGCCTATTACTGGGGGCCCTATTACTGGGGGGGACTATACCTACGGGGGCCCTGTTACTGGGGGGGGGAAATATACCTACAGGGGGCCCTGTTACTGGGGGGGAAATATACCTACAGGGGCACTATTACTGGTGAGGGGAAACTATACCTACAGGGGGCCCTGTTACTGGGGGGGGGAAATATACCTACAGGGGGCACTATTACTGGGGGGGGAACTATACCTACAGGGGGAAAATTTATTATTTTGGGGAGGGGAACTATACCTAACAGGGGCCCATTTATTACTGGGGGGGGGGAAACTAAAACTACAGGGGGCACTATTACTGGGGGGGAAACTATACCTACAGGGGGCACTATTACTGGGGGGGGGGAAACTAAACCTACAGGGGGCACTATTCGGGGGGGGGGGAAATATACCTACAGGGGGCACTATTACTGGGGGGGGACTATACCTACAGGGGGCACTATTACTGGGGGGGGGGAAAAAATATACCTACAGGGGGCACTATTACTTGGGGGGGGAAACTATACCAAATGGGGGCACTATTACTGGGGGGGGACTATACCTACAGGGGGAACTATTACGGGGGGGGGAACGATACCTACAGGGGGCACTATTACGGGGGGGGAAAACTATACCTACAGGGGGCACTATTACTTGGGGGGGGGGGTGTCTATCCCTACAGGGGGCACTATTACTGGGGGGGGGAAACTATACCTACAGGGGGCACTATTACTGGGGGGGGGAAACTATACCTACAGGGGGCACTATTACTGGGGGGGAAACTATACCTACAGGGGGCCCTATTAACTGTGGGGGGGAATATGCCTACAGGGGGCCCTCTTAAACTGGGGGAGGGGGGGGACTATGCCTACAGGGGACCCTATTAACTGTGGGGGGGGGGACAATGCTAAACAGGGAGCCCTAATAACTAGAGGGGGGGAACTATGCCTAAAAGGGGGCTCTAAGGGACGGGGGGGAAAACTATTTGCCTCAGGGGAGTCCTAATCTACGTGGGGTGGGGGGGGACAAATTCTCCCCACAAGGGGGCCCTAATCTACGGGGGGGGGACTATTCTGCCTACAAGGGGGCCCTTTACACGGGGGGGGGATATTCTCCCTAAAAGGGGGCCCCTAAAATACAGAGGGCCCTATTTCTACATACAGGGGTGGCCTAAGCTACAGGGGGCCCCCATTCTATCTACATGGGAACCCTAAGCTACCGCCCGGGGGCCCGAAGCTGCCTATGTCTCCCCGAGCTACTGCCCGGTGGGTGCCAAGCTACCTGGCTTTCCGCCCGGGGTCCCGTTGTCCCAACATCCCCACTGGGGGTGCCCCATAACTACCAGGGAGTAATTCTTACCACTCGCGCCATTATAAAGGGGGAGTTTGTACATGGGGGGAGGGGAAACTCAGTTGGGAAAATGATAAAAAAAAAGTGAGGAGTCTCAGGTGTTTGTGTTGTAAATTCTACAGGGACGAGTGGTGGACGGAGGGAAGTCATCATGGAGGTGGACCAAAAAGGGAAAAAAAGGGGAAAGTGAACGACTCCTCAGACAAGACGCCACCTGTGAGGCCCTAAATGTAAGTAAACTATTTGCAAAGCACCTGTGTATCTGATATCTACCACTATATGGTCACTGTATGGAGGTAATATACAGTCTGCAGAGCCAGTGTACACTAATATATACCACTATATGCTCACTGTATGGTGGTTATATACAGTCTGCAGAGCCTGGTGTACACTGGTTATACCACTATATGGGGCACTATTTGGCGGTACTATTGGTCTTTGTGTACTGATCAGTAATAGTGTAGGGGTATTATTCAGTCACTTTGTGGTCATGTTCTGGCGGTATAATCAGATTCCTATGTAATGGGGCTATTGGTAATGTTGGTTTTGGTATAGTGGATTTGTTTGGTAGCCCTATGATGGTGATATGTATGGTGAGGTATTCACCCCTTGTATTATCTAACCCGCGTTTTCCTGGTAAAAGTCGTTATCAGGGAGGTGGGCAAGGGGGGGGGGATAGGGTTAGGGGGCCCCATCCAAAAGTTCGCTATGGGGCCCAGGCTTCTCTAGTTACGCCCCTGGGTGGAGCTGTGGGCGTGACAGGATGGATGTGACTTCAGTTCACATAAATATGAGGCCATGTTATAGGTTAATGATATTAGGTTATGATATCATGATATGCTATTTTAGATAGATAGATAGATAGTTTTATGTTTTAATACTTGTATTATTTCCCATTGCAAGGACATTGAAAAAGGTTGTGCCATTTATTATTGTGCCGTTTATACCTTTATTTTATCCCGTTGAGTAAACCACCTTGTCTTTTAAAGCTTTGACTCCTCATCATTTATAGCTAGCACAGGATAGGGTAGGCAGAATATTGAAAATAATAACCACTTATATCTAGCAGTGATTGGCATATGGCCTCTGCTATTCCTAGCTATTCCTGTTACATTGAAATCACAGCAAGAGATGTAAAATCTGTAGCACACAAGACTATAGAGCTCTATGGAGTGAAACCATGTCCTTATCTTAAACAAACAAAGCTCTGTTCATAGAGATTACACACAACAGCTAATCAAATAAGACAGAATAGAGAGAGATGGTCGGAAACCAAGAGAAACTTGTGTATACCAAGAAGAAGGAAAATCTAGATTATCTCCTAAAAAAGCAAAGTAGAAGTCTTCATTTACCTTTCCCTACATGTTGAAAGCTAACTATTGTAGTGAGAAAATCCCTTTAACCCCTTAACGACCCTGGACGTATGAGTACGTCCCAGGGCCGCTAAGGGGCTTTGCAGGGGGATCGCTCCGCGACCTCCCCGCACAGCCGCGCGGGTGTTAGGGGCTAATCGCTGCTAACACCCAGCATTAACGAAAGCGGCCCGGGTTTGGTCCGCCCGCTGGCACTGTTTAACCCATCAGACACCGCGGCAAAGATGGTGCGCCCGTTCTGAATGAACGCCCATCGGTGCCGCGCCCCGATCGTTACGGTCATCGGCATCAGCGCAGATTTGCTGCGCCGATCCGACGACCGGACTCGGTGGTGGA
This sequence comes from Phyllomedusa bahiana, assembly GCA_025379985.1. NCBI lineage: Eukaryota > Metazoa > Chordata > Amphibia > Anura > Hylidae > Phyllomedusa > Phyllomedusa bahiana. Next base: position 123,103 of record JAODAL010001992.1, on the reverse strand, counting down.
GAGTCCTGTGAAGGCTCCCGTCACTTACATTTGCCAGTTTGCCCCACTTCCGGCTGTAGACAGGAAGTGGGGAAACCGGCATCTTTGTACACCCTAATGCATTGCCTATGCAATGCATTAGGCTGTATTAACAATTGCGCCCCTAGTGGTCAAGCCTCATAGGGGGACTAAATGTTACCGTAAAAAAAAAAAATAATAATAAAGTTTTAAAGTACAAAAAAAAAGTATTAAAGTTAAAATCACCCCCTTTCCCCATTTTACAAATAAAATCATTAAAATAATAAAAAAGTTTACACATATTTGGTATCGCCGCGTCCGAAAAAGTCCGATCTATAAAAAATATAACATCATTTATCCCTATGCGTTAAAACCGTAGAAGAAAAAAAATTCCAAAAGCCAAAATTGCGTTTTTGGTCATTTTACGTCACTCAAAAAAAAGGATAAAAATGATCAAAAAGTTGAGTCCATTCCAAAATGCTAGCGATAAAAAATTACACATCAGCCCGCAAAAAATGCCCCCTCACTGACGTCTGTAGGTGTTAGTACAAAAAAGTTATTGGTCGTACAAAATGGCGCCGTGGCGCAAATTTCAAAAATAGAAAATGTTTGGAATTTTTTTACGGGACCAAAACATAACGGAAACCCTACATGTTTGGTATTGCCAGATGCGTAACAACCTGTAGAATACAGATAATACATTATATTTACCGATGATTGAACGCCGTAAAAGCAAAACACCCAGAAACATGGCAAAAATACGTTTTTTTTTCACAATTTGTCCCACTTGGAATTTTTTTGCGGTTTCCCAGTATATTCTATAGTATAGCGAATAACACCATTAGAAAGTAAATCTTGCCCCGAAAAATTTAAAAACCCCTCGTGTCTATGTAGGTGGAAAAATAAAAAATTTTGGGTTTCAAAAAGGCGGGAGGAAAAAAATAAGGGTCCCCAAAAAAAAAAAAAAACGCCGGGTCCTTAAGGGGTTAAAGATTCTCTAAGCATCATGTGCACTGTGATCAGGAATGCAGGGACAGTAATAAACCTTTGCTGCTTTTTTATGGCATGCTTGGCTGTCACTGACAGCTAGCTCTTCTGCAGATGCATCATCTTTATTCTAGAAAGTATTTGTAGAGTTATTTATGGATTGCCCAAGTTGTTCGCTGGTCTGCTAGTGGTTAAATTAAATATGAAAAAATATAATGTAAAATAAAAATAACAAATTCTCTACAGAATAACAGAAAAGAGAAAAGCCTATTGTTTAGGCAAAGATGTGATTTCAGATGCTAGGTTCAATATGTTTAGTGCTACAGTGAGAGTGCAGTGGTGGTAGAGGGCAGAGCAGGGTGTGCAATGTCAAGCACAGTTAATGGATACAATGGGTACTGAAAAACACAGCCTTTTTATTCAGTTCTATGCAACTCAAAAAACCCCACTTATGAATTGAAAGCATAACATCCATCCCATTTTTCCCTTTATACACAAGTATGCAATTGCCAACTAGATGTTCTTGTTCTCACAAGTTTATTTTCTACAAAGTTTCAAACAAATTTCCTAGTTGTAATGAGTGGGAAATGATGTGGTTATTTTGTAATTTGACAGGGATCTATTATGATGTCACTTGCTCATAAATTAATGGATAAATTAATAATTCTCCAGATAAGCAATTACAACTCCAAGCACTTGAAGTGTTCTGAACAAATGTAAATGTGTCACCGGGGCTTAAACCTGACTCATCAGGGAATCCACTGTCCTGTAGAGCAGCAGAGCTAATTTTATTCCATTCCCAAGTGAGCTAACCATGATTTAAAAAGGTCCTTCACATGATCCTTTACTCAACATAAGGATTTATACTGGAATAAAAAAGTTCACAGAATGGTAAAATGTATCTACACCTCTCCAGATGTTCCTGTTGTATATTTATAACACTGTTTGTCTTCTTTGTTTTGAAAAAAAATGGATTTCTAATTTAAAAACGGGCCCAAGAATTTAAAAAATTTTAAATTTTATAGAACAAGGTTAAGATATGTTCACACAGCAGTCGGTTTGTGCTGATGCATTTTTTACTGGGTCCTAAACCCAAAAATGTCAAAGTGTATCCTTTTTGGCTCACAGGCAAGTCTATGTTTGTATGCCTTTTCTTTGTTGTTTAGAAAAATGTAGCCTGACACTTATTAGGGGGGTAAGGCTGCAAAACCAATACAGCCCCTAAAATGGACAAAACGAACCATGGCATGATCATTTACAATGTGCTGATGACTCATGCCGCCCTATGGGGCCAAAAAATCTGCATTTTATTCCTCTTACACCCTCCTAGAGGCAGAATGTAACAGGGATTGGGGAAAAACCCAAATCCTGTGATACCTTGTGTTGCGTATTTGTACAAAAGATCAAACAATCACTTCTAAGTCTTAGGGTTAAAAATATTTTACAAATATCCCTAATTAGCATTGTGAAGACCATAAAAGTCCAACTATTAAAATATCACTCAATTTACCCAAAAAATGAACTTCCTAAAGGATTTTTTACTAATTACAGTTTTTGACTCCTTTGCCTAAAAGCAAAAAATAAAAATAAAAAGCGATTAACACCATGCCAGAATGGTATCAACTAAAAGTTCAGATCATCCCACAAAAAAACAAGCCTTCTTGCTGATCCATCAATTAAAAAAGAAAAAAGTAGAATATGGTAACACAAAGCAAAATAATGAAAAATCCGAAAAAAAAATCTGAAAAAATTGGTATTTTACAGTAATTACCGCCTTTTAAATTTTTGAAAAAATTTGTGTATTCCAAGTGGTAAACTCAAAAATTGAAAGCAAAAAATACTGTCAGAATTTTTTCCCATTCTACTAAATTAATAAATGTTAAAGTTTTTCAGTTCACTATATGGCACAATACACGGTGCCATTAGAAAAAAAAAACTTGCCCTACAAAAAGCAAGCTTTAGTATGGCTTTGTCGGAGGAAAAAAAAAAGTTTTGGATCTTAAAAAGTCTCAAAAACATTAAAACATTGTGGGCAAAACTGTCTGTGTCAGGGAGGGGTTAAGAATTGTAATAGGGTTGTTTTTTTAACTCTTAGAAAAAGTTTTTTATTATTCCTCAGTGTCTTATTAGATCCATACATAGTGTTTCTATTTTTGACAATATATCTGAAGCTCATTTTGAAGTACTCCACTACTTGTATAAAAGTACATTTTGTTAAAAAAAAAAAAAAAGGATTCAGCAGAGTATAACCAATACACTAGTGATAGGAGATATCACTTATAACGTCTGACATCTACAGCTGCCCAGAGATTGTTGAAAATAACTGTTTATGCTACTTCTTACAAATTTATCTATTACAAGTCTTTACGACCAAAATAAAACGGTTTAATGTTGCTGCATTAAAGTTATAGTTCGGCCAATTTTCTGTAATTTAAAGCACTTTGCATTGCTTTTGTATTTTCCCAAAACAGCTGCATCAGGAGGAGTGTACACAGCAATACCATGGTTGAAGAGAATATATTGGTAATTCGGAAAAAGCCCAGTCCGCTAGTTGCTTTGCACATATTCTTCGTATAATCTCCCTCACCTGATCCCCAGTAATGTATATTCATGCCTGACAGAAAGATTCTCTGGAGAGTTTTCCTATAACATAATCTGTTTTCCTGTCACATCCTGATGACTGTCAAGGTCAATTTATAAGCCTTTACTTCTAGAAAGAGTAAATGTATAAATATGTATTCTGAAAGTTAACATTTCATTGGAAATGCTGTCTATGGGAGTTGTCATGTTCTGATCATAAACAATGTGGAGACCAATTTAAAGTCTACCTCCGAGGAAATGTAAAATTCATACCTGAAGCACTAGCAATATGCCGTACATGCCGTACATTCCTTTCACTATAGTGGAAGGGGTGAACTGTTTAGTGTTTATAAATCTACATCCAGACCTGATGAAATGCTGATCATGCACAAAACACATTGCCTGTATACTGTACCCTTTTTAGGTTTTTTTTTTAGTAGTAAAAAAAAACAAACCTTATAACTCCTAAGGGGTATTCCCGCTTCATTGTTTAGATTTCAATATACAGGCAAAGGTAAATAAAGAGTATTACCTAATACTTTTCTGATTGTGTGATTTTGCGTTTCTTCAGAGATGGGAGCATATCTTTTTTCCTGCTTTTGCACGCAAGTTTCTTCAGATACCGGCCATCTCTTTCTCTCTCTCTCTCTCTCTCTCTCTCTTTCTCGCTCTCTCTCTCACTCTCTCTCGCTCTCCCTTTCTCTCTCTCTTTCCCCCTCTCTCTTTCTCCCTCTCCCTCCTCTCTCTCTCTCTCATCCAACCAACATCAGAATAGTGGCTTTTTGATCTTTCTACCTTCCAGAATAAATCTAATCAAAAAGTTGCATACACTTAAAATTGGTGCCAATAAGGCTATGTCTCCACTGCTGACATTTTCAGTCGTTTTATTGCACTGCAATACATCCAAAATGCACCCCACAATTACAGTAATTCATAGTTCTCATAGAGCGCTACAAATTACGCCCATCTTCCCCAGAGTACAAGAGGTACTTACTGTACGCTGGGAGCGAGAAGTGACATGTAACTTCTTCCCGGCGTTTACACGCCATGGATAATAAAAGTGAATGGGGCTGCCCCACGCTTTAGAAGTATGCACTGGTCAACACGTACTTCTTAAACACCCATCGCAATACACCGTGTAAACATATCCTAATAGTAAAAGCATTCTATAGTCTCCACAGAACTTTTTTTTTTTCTTCTCATTTTAGCTGCTGGTTGTTTTTTTGAAACATGTTGCAAAAACAACAGAGCCGAAAATTTACTATTGGAGTCTCTGTAAAGCGCCGGACTTTTTTGATGCTTTTTTTGTGTGTATTTTGTGTGTTTTTGGTACTTTTTTATAGAAATCCACAGCAATTATAATTCTGTGCATTTCTGCAAAAAATGTACCAAAAACACGCCAAAAAATGGCAGCAAAAATAAAAAAACTGTCATTTTTTTTGAGCAGTTTTTGACATGCACTGGACAAAAAACTCAGTTTTAGGATTTGGTTTTCAGTGAGTTTTTTGTCCAGTGCTGTGTAGACCTAACCTAAAAACTCCCTGCAAAAAATAAACCACCTCATAAATCTGCTGGAGAAAGAATAAGAGTTATTTGCCTCAGAAGATGGTGATACAAAAAATTGTTTTGTTTTTAAGTTGAAATACATATTGGAAATTTGGTGTTGCTGGAATCATGCTGACCCACAGAATACAGATATCATGATAGTGTTGAGCGATTTTTTCGACAAAGTTGAAATCGGCAAGGTTTTATGGTGATCGAAATTTCCAGATCATGCGATAATTAAGGTTAAAATCTGAGCATCATCTATTAAGATCGCGCCTTTTTCGGCGCTTCCCTGTAATTTTGGCGGCCAGCAATTAGATTACAGAATGAGCAGGGTGAGATGTGTGGCGACGTCATGGGCTGGGATGTGTATGGTTGCGATTGGCTGGAAAAAACACATTTACCTCGTTTTACATAGAACAGCGTTTCTGGTTTCGCTCAGTGTCTCTCGGTCTCATAGGGATAGGACCGCGCTCTGCCTGTGGCCAAACAAACTCAGCGAAATTAGTCTATTTCTGCACAGAGAAACCTCTACTATGACCTGTCATCCTTCCAATTTTGTTATATTATAGATTTGAAGATTTTATGTAGTTAGCTAGAGAATTTTAAAGCAGATTTTACCGCTGTAAATTCACGGCGGGGGGAGCAAGGGGGGGCCCCCGGGGCGAACACAGACAAGTCTATCTATAAAGAAACTGGTAAAGTTCACCCAAAACTTTGTGTTGACATTGTAGTGGAATATCTTTATTATTAACGTTTGCTTTGAATATTTCCTGGATATTGGGCAGCCTGAATTATATTTGGATACACATAATTTCTAGTAACTGCAGGTCTCTTTGTTAGGTGAAAAAACTCCATTTTATTATCAGTATACATTTCAGATAGGTGTTCATTTTAATTTTACCCATTACACCTGTGACTGTTGATATATCCACCTTGCAGTTAAATTACAATCAGCAATCTTGTAGTCAGCACAGGTTGTTTGTTGCCAAAAATACCGTGTATCATACGAAAACATAACAGTTACGTGTTTTTTTGCTTTGCGCACCCAGCATTGTTATTGACGCAGCATCCACGTAATCTTAAAACAACAATTTATATTCACCAAGGTGAATTGAAAGGTGAAAAAAAACCCCGTTTATTATACCAAAACATAACGTTACGTGTTTTTGCTTTTGCGCACCCAGTTTTGTTCATTGACGCAGCATCCAGTAAATCTTAAAACAGCAATTCTTTTATTCCCCACAGGTAAATTTGAAAGGTTCTGTGACTTTTATAACTAAGTGTGTTGCCTAAGATGGGAGCACGTATCCATTTGACTGTTGGGGGATGTTAATTTCGCTTTCTCTAGCCTTGTTTGGGTATAATAATGAAGGTGTTGTTGCTTTTCCCATAGACTTTAATGGTAATCGCTCCCTAATCGATGCTCACTATCGTAAAAACCTTATCGATAGCGGGGCCGGACCCACGACTATCGATCGATCTCCGATAGCCAATGCAATCGCTCAACACTAATCATGACATTATACCACACAGTGAACTCCATAAAAATGAAACCACCACAGAAGTGGCACAAATGTGTTTTTTCACCTTTCAACCCACAAAGAATTTTTTTGTGTTTCCCAGTTCATTATATAGTATGGTCAATGGTAGCACTAAAAAGTATATCTTGTGCTGCAAAACATAAGCCATATGTCTATTTAGACATAAAAATATAAAGTTATGGCTATTGAAAAGAGGGAAGGAAAAAAAACGAAACACAAAAATTTTAAAATGCAGTAGCTGTGTCATTGAGGGGTTAAGGTATTGAGAGAACCAGCGCCTAACTCAGTTGTAGAAAATAAAGTGCCTAAATCGGTTGTAGAAAATATGGTAACTAGATAGTGATTGGGTACAACAATGGTAGTAAACTACTATATGAGAGTTGTGCCTCAAGACAACACAACTGTTTTGGGTGAGTGTATTGTATAATTGTTAAAGAGACTGGATAATTTATTGTGTCATATTATTCTTTGCCCTTCTTTTAGCTCTCTATTGTGTTTCACTGAGATTAAGCAAACCTATGGTGCTGGCATTACAAACATTTAGAATACCAGAAATCATTGTTAGGGTGTTTCAGTTTAAGGGGTTGTGCCTTTTCCTGAAAAACCTAAAAAGGTGATTTCCCTTTTTTGGGAAAACCCCATTTTTTAAAAAATTTTAATAATGGGGTTTGCGCTTTTCCACTTTTGTTTTTCTAAATTGGCTGATAAATCTAGAAAAAATACCTAAGTGAGTAAAGCACTCCAGTACTAGACACCATAGTCACGAATTTAAGAAAATTTTGTTAATTGAAAAATATACTAATTATATTTAGTATACTATTAAATAAATGTGCTTAGGTAAAAAAATCTAATTTTTAGATTTTTGCATTTACCAAAGAAAAATCATGAAAAGGGTTAAAACTGTTTGGGAATTTAATTTTGTGTTTTAATGTGTCTTATTGCCTGTAGGTCTAACCATCTGCTTAGAAAGTTAGGTCATCATTTTTCATTCCCAAAATCTAAAACCCCCTTGTTTTCCCACCCTTGATACTTTTGGAAGAAAATCAATTTAGGTCAATGAAGTATTTTAATTTTGAATGAAAAATTTAAAAAACCCCAGTTTTTCTTTTTTTATTTTTTAACATTATTTTCCCAAACAGTAAAAACGTAAACTGTTTGGCCCCAAGTTAATTTTTGTATTCAAATGTCTTAAGCAGTTATGCAATAATCTTAAAAAAAAAAATAGAAAAGAAACAAAAACTGCAGAAACACTGTATGAATACAAGAAGCTCATGCTAACTGACCTGTGTACCAAACGGAAACCCCCAGGAATTTGAAAAAACCCCAAAAAAAAGACAGCACAACCACAAAAATGCAATAAAATTTAATAATTTTTTCAAAAAATTATGAACATGATTTTATATAAAAGATATCCCCAAGGGCGGGCCCCACACAAAAATTTCCCTTGCAGTTGGCACTCTTTTTTACCTATTTGGCTTTCACATTTTATTTTTGTAAGGAAATATTTTTTATATATAACAAATTTTATTTTTTTTAAAGCTTAGTTGTGTATCTATCTATTGTGTATTTTTTTATTTTTGTATTTTATAAAACCATGTATCTTTTTGGGTTTGTGATTAGGGAATATTTCCCTTTTCGGTGATTGCTCCTTTTGATGTCTTTAATATAAAAAAAAATTAATAATTTTAAATAAAATATTTAGATTTTATTTAATTTTTTGGTGTTCTGTTTCTTTCTGTTGTGAAAATATCTTTGTAGATTTTTACCCCCAAATATTGAAACGGGGGTTTTTTTGTTTCCCTTTGATGCAGAAAAAGATGGATATTTTGGGGGTCCTTTTATTGGCAAGCTCTTTCTGTTTGCCAAAAACCCTTTTATATTAAAAAAAACAAAAAAAACACCCTTTGATCCTTTTTTGTGGCTCAAATTTGCCCAACTTTTTTCTTTATCTCTCATTCTTGTATTGCTTTGTCTATTCTCATATAGTCATCTAATTTTATTATTTAAAAAATATAGTTTCTTTTACTTTCAAAAGTTTGCCCTTACAAAAACTCTTAAAGGATGCTTTAATGTTTGAAAACTTTGATTTTTTTAAATTTTCCCTCTAAAGCTTTTGACCGGGCAGATCATTAAACCCCTTTTCCTGTGATTTTATTATTTTTGGTCAAAGGATTTTTCACCCCTTTTTTTTCTTCCTACCTCTCTGATCCACTTTTTGGGTGTAGCTTTTTGTTTTCTCTTCTTTTTTTTTCCCAATTTTATTTCCCCCTTTGGGGTTCCCGTCCTAGCTGGTTGCTTATTCATCTGACAACTCAATTTAAATGTATCACTCTCAACCACAAAGTGCTGCACAATACAGCACCCTCCTCACCCAAGTCTTACCAATTTCCATTTGCTCTGCAGTTTGCAAAGTGATTAAGGATAATATATGCAGTCCCCCGGTTACAAATAGGGACTGTAGGTTTGTTCTTAACTTGAATTTGTATTAAATTTAGAACAGGTATATGTATTAACTGTAACTCCAGCAAAAAAGTTTTTTTGTTTTTTTTTTGTTTTGGGTAGTGTAGGGAAGGGTTTTTACATTTGTTTTGCTGTTCCCGTGCCCCTTTCTAAAAAAATTTCACACCATTTTACCTCTTTTTGCCCGCTGTTTTGGGATGCTGGAAATTGTCATTCCACAGCTATAAACTGTGTGGGGAAAAGGAACTATTAAATGCCCGCATGCCCATAAAATTTGTTTGTAACTAGGAGACAGATGTAAGTCAGGGACTGCCTGTTCTCTTCATAAACAAAGCCTCCCACTTCTGTCTTGAATGCTTTGCTCATGCTGCACTAGGTTTGTGGAATGCAATTCCCTGAACAAATAGGCAAACTGGGAAGGGGGCTGAACTCTTAGCAAACCCCTTTTTTGGTTTTTGCCATCATTAATTCACTTGCGACTCCCCGAGTGTTCGAAAGCAAAAAGGATTAATGTCAAGCCAGTAACGCACTTCTGCATACAGCTGTTTCAGGGTTTTGCCCTTCATCAGTGCAGAGCAGAGATTGCAAGCTGGCTGGGTGAGAGGCAATGAGTGGCTCAGAAAAGGACATATCTCTCCTTGGGGAGAGGCACAATTTAGGTGTGTGAGGTATGTAAGATTGCCTTTTGCACCTCACAGTCATTTGTATATAACAAAGCAATATGGGAAAAGAGATCTTGGAAAGCGAAAAGGATTCATGCCTCTCCCCAAAAAGAGTTATTTTCCCCCCTCAAATTTCCTCTCCCAAGCCAAATCGGGAAACTCTGCTCCCGCACCAAAAAAAAGGGGAAAACCCCAAAAACAGCTGTTTTGCAGTTTACGGGTACTGGTAGGGGTGTATCCTTTTTTTGCTTTCCAAAAAATGGGGAGGGGACAAGCAAAAAAAAATGATGACTTTCAACCAATATATGGCACCCAGAGCGTTCAGCCTTTTCCCATAAAAGCCTTGTTACATGTTAAAAGGGCCCATGGGGGTGCAAAAGGGAAAAACTTTTAAAAACCCCACACTCCTACATGGTGCCTCTCTCCAAGGAGAGAAACTCCCCTTTCTAAGCCTGAAGAAACAGATTCATTCTTAAACGAGTATGCCCTAATAATACATCTTTTTAGATAGATAAATTACTGTACATAAATCAACTCCTGTCCTTTTACCACCATTCCTTAAAACCTGATTCCTTCATTCTATAGTAACCTCCATACTTGAGCCATAATGCACTTCAGCTCAGATGACTGGCTAGATGATTGACACATGCAGCTTTCTGTGTACAGTGGTCTTTCAAAATTTAATCTCAACCCCTTCCTGACGGACGGTCATAATAATATGGCTCTAAGTTTTTTTTTCCCCCTCACCTTCTGAAAGCCCTAAAATTTTTTTTTTTTTTCTACCTACATTTGACATAGAGTGCTTTTATTTTGCGGGGGGAAAAATGTACTTTCTAATGGTGTTATTCAAATTTCTTAGAAAATATGGGGAAACGGCCAAAAAAATTGGGAAAATGGGACAAAAAGTGGGGAAAAAAATTTACTTGGGACCCCTGTTTGTGGGAGTTCTGTTTTTATGGCTTCATTTTTTTGGGGAAAAGATGGTTTTTCTGTATTCTACAGGGTTTGGGTAGCATCCGCCAATACTAAAACATGTTTCGGTTTTTTTTCCGGGTTTTGTTTGGTTTTAAAAAATAAAAAAAAAACTCCAAAAAATTTTCATTTTTTAAATTTGCACCGCGCCGCCATTTTTGCAGGGCAATAACTTTTTTGTAATAAACCCCCTAGGAAATTTAATGAGGGAGCATTTTTTTGGGCTGAAGGGGTCTTTTTATTACTAGGAGTTTTGGGAAAGTATGCAGCAGGATAAATTATATTTTGATAGATCAGACTTTTTCGGACACGACGATACTAAATATGTGTAACTTTTTTATTATTTTGTTTCTTTTATTTGTAAAATGGTGAAAGGGGGGTGAATTGAACTTTTAATACTTTTTTATTTTTTTTACCCTTTAAAAGTTTTTTTTTTTTTACTTTAACTTTGAGTCCCCCTAGAGTGCTTCACCGTCACTGCAGACAGCACCGTAACTGCGCTAGGAACAAAGCGGTAGTTAGCATCTCCATTCCTAGAGAAGAGTCTGTAAGTATCGGGGAGCGAAGGAAATCTTCAATCCTTGACCTCTGACCCTTTGATTGCTGCAGTCCGTGACTGCAGTATAATCAAAGGGACTTCCCCTGCTCCATCGGGTCAGCGGGACTCCCAGTGACCTGATGTAGCCCAAGGATTGTCTGTACAATCAGCCTTTGGGACCTAGAGTAGCTGCAGGGCTGTCTATATAGCAAGCCTGAGGTCAGGACACACTGTATGCTGCCCTGACTGCAGCTTCTGTCATATTGAGAGATTGTAATGTATTAGCATACATGAATATGCTAATACATTACTAAGTGTAAAGAAAAGTGATAATTAGTTATCTCTTAATGGGGTTAAAAAACACATAAAAAGTGTAGAAAAAATAAAATAAATAACATTTAAAATAAATATTTAATAAAAAAATAAAAAAAATATTGTGCATACATTACACAAAAAAACTACACATATTAGGTATCTATATGACTGTAATAACCTGCAGAATTAATCTAACAGGTTATTTAGTGTGAAATGTGCATTGTGTAAAAAATGCCTGAGGGGACCTATATCTATATACCTGCCTGCCTAACTGACGGACATATCTATATACCTTCCTGCCTGTGGTGACATATATCTATATACCTGCCTGTCTAATGGGACCTATATCTATATACCTGCCTGCCTGTGGGGACATGTACCTATATACCTGCCTGCCTGACGGGAACTATATCTATATACCTGCCTGCCTCAAGGGACATATATCTATATACCTGGCTGAGGGGACATATATCTTTATACCTGCCTGACTGAGGGGACATATACCTATATACCTGCCTGACTGAGGGGACATATCTATATACCTGCCTGACTGATGGGGAACTATATATACCTGCCTAACTGAGGGGACCTATACATGCCTGCCTAACTGAGGAGACCTATATAGCTTCCTATCTGAGGGGACTTATACACCTAACTGAGGGGACTTATATACCTATAAGTAAGGAGTTGCTGGAAAAGTGAGGATTATAAGATATTTGTGTCCAAATTTTGAGGGACTAGTGTTGGCCGGGAGAAGTCAGCATGAAGGTGTAGAACGGATGGAGAAGAAAAGGGAACATGAACGACTCATTGGAGAAATGTCACCTGTGAGTCACTAAATGCAACTGAACTGTAATCACTTATATGTCTGCAAAGTGTAATGGTTTATATTCAGCAATTATGTGGAGATATTATTTAGTCACTATGTTGTGGTGATATGTGGTCATGGTGTGGCGGTATTATTCAGTTTCTATATAGTGGTGGCATGTGGTAATAGTGTTGTGGTATTATTCAGTCACTATATGGTGGTGATATGTGGTCATGGTGTGATGGTATTATTTAGTCACACTATTAGTGGCACTATTTGGTCTTAATTATTGGTAATTTTAGCCTTGGGATTCTGGTTTTATGTAGCGATGTTATTTGGTAACTGTACACCCATTATTTAGTGTCTTTATATGCAGTACTGTGTGTTATAGCTTTTGACATATTTTTATTTATATGAAATGTATCATTCAGGGTGTGGGAGGGACATTTAACTTTAGGCCTTTTATGTTCACCACCGGTGTCCTGCTGCAATTAGGTGAGAGAGACTCAGAAGCTCCAGTGCTCCATCTTGAGTATAGATTAGTGTGATGATGACATCACAACGGTCTGTTGAAGATGAAGTGAGACCGGGCGGAGCACCGTATGGGTGGCGGAGACAGTGAGGAAAAATGGGCCCCTAAAATAAACTCCTCTGGTGGGCCCTAGGCACCCCAGTCCAACATTGGGAGAAGGGGAAAGCTTTAGGGTTTACTTCCCGTATGTTCCAGTTGTAGTACTTTAAGTGGAAGTCTATATAAAAATTACTGTTGCTGATATGTAAGCTTAACCCTCATACTCTCTCTGAATCTTTCTCCCCTCTCTACCATCTCCTCATTTGCTGACCCAGACGCAGCCACCACTTTCTACAACAGCACAATCACCTCCACTCTTGATGCTGTCGCCCCTCTCACACACAACAGAACCCGCAAAATCAACAGACAACCCTGGCACACAGACTCCACCAAACAGCTAAGGCGAGCTTCTAGAGTTGCTGAACGCCACTGGAAGAAAACCCGCTCCACTGCTGACTTCACCTTATACAAACAATCACTGCATACATTTAAATCTGCACTCGCATCAGCCAAACAGGATTACTTCACCACCCTCATATCCTCCCTGTCTCACAACCCCAGACAACTGTTCAAAACCTTCAATGCTCTCCTCCGTCCACCAGCACCCCCTCCCCCATCTCTCCTCTCAGCAGATGACTTTGCCACTCACTTCCTAAATAAGATCAATCTCATCAGGCAAAGCTTCACCCTGCAGTCCCCTCCATCTGTCTCTATTCCTGCAGTGTCCCCACATCCCACCTCTACACCTGCTCATCACTATTCCCCCCTAACTTCCTTCTCTACTGTCACTCATGACACGCTCTCCACTCTACTGTCCAAATCCAACCTCACTACCTGTAATCTTGACCCACTGCCATCTCACCTCCTCCCTGACCTTAGTGCTGTCATCATCCCAGCCCTCGCCCATCTCTTCAACCTATCATTAACCTCTGGCATCTTTCCTTCCTCCTTTAAACATGCGGCCATCACACCCATCCTTAAGAAACCCTCTCTTGACCCCTCTTGTCTGTCCAACTATCGCCCCATCTCACTGCTTCCATTCGCCTCTAAACTCCTTGAGCAGCACGTCCATCTTCAACTGTCCTCTCATCTATCCACCAACTCTCTCCTTGACCCACTGCAATCTGGCTTCCGACCCCACCACTCTACAGAAACCGCCCTAACCAACGACCTAGCAACTGCCAAAGCCTCACGCCACTACTCTGTGCTTCTCCTCCTAGACCTGTCCTCTGCCTTTGACACTGTCGACCACTCACTCCTCATACAAATCCTCTCCTCCCTCGGCATCACGGACTTGGCCCTTTCCTGGATATCCTCCTACCTCACTGATAGGACATTCAGCGTCTCTCACTCACGCACCACCTCCTCGCCTTACCCGCTCTCTGTTGGTGTCCCCCAGGGGTCTGTCCTGGGCCCACTACTCTTTTCTATCTACACTCTTGGTCTGGGTCAACTAATAGCATCGCATGGCTTTCAATACCATCTGTATGCTGATGATACCCAACTCTACATCTCCGGCCCAGATATTAACTCTCTTCTCTCCCGGATCCCAGACTGTCTTTCGTCCATATCCTCCTTCTTCTCCTCACGTCTCCTGAAGCTAAACGTGGAGAAAACTGAATTCATCATCTTCCCACCATCCCCCTCCATCCCTCCACCTGATCTCTCTATCACAGTCAATGGCTACACTCTCATACCAGCTCCACAAGTCCGCTGCCTTGGGATAACCCTTGACTCCAATCTGTCCTTCAAACCGCACATCAAAACCCTCACTTCTGCCTGTCGCCTCCACCTGAAAAATATCTCCGTATCCGCTCATTCCTTAACTTCGAATGCACAAAAATGGTGGTCCATTCCCTCGTCATCTCAAGCCTAGACTATTGCAACATCCTTCTCTGTGGCCTCCCATCTAGCACCCTCGCTCCCCTCCAATCCATCCTTAACTCTGCCGCCCATCTGATTCACCTCTCTCCTCGATACTCCTCTGCCTCTTCCCTCTGCCAATCCCTTCACTGGCTTCCCATTGCCCAGCGAATCCAGTTCAAGTTAGTAACCTTGACCTACAAGGATCTCCATGACCCTCCCCTCCATCCATCTCTGCCTTAATCGCCAGATATCTCCCCTCACGCAATCTCCGCTCCTTACAGGACCTTCTCTGCTCTCCCTGTGTCAGCTCCTCACATAACCGTCTCCAAGACTTCTCCCGTGCTTCCCCCATACTCTGGAACTCACTACCCCAACACCTCAGACTCTCCCCAATCTCACCAGCCTCAAAAGCAACCTGAAAACCCATCTCTTCAGGATTGCTTATACACAACAATAACCCCACCACCAGTACACCGGCCCACAAACATGTCTGCCCCTCACCTCCTGTCTCTTCCCACCTTCCTTTTAGATTGTAAGCCCTCACGGGCAGGGACCTCTCTCCTTCTGTACCAGTTGTTAGTTACTAACTTGTCACCTTTGTACTTGTTTGCCTATGATATGTATGAAACCAGAATGTACAGCGCTCTGGAACCAAGGGCGCTCAAAAATAAATAATAATAATAATAAAAGGAGCCACCATATTATTTCATATTAACAAATGCAATAACTAGTGTACTTCCAGCATCTTGTCTTGCTCTCTCTTGATGATGATAATTTATTCTCTCCCTGGTCTTGAAATCTATGTGCAGCCACAGCTGAAACTGAATTTCAATTTTGTACTTCAATGCTCGGAAAGTACAGCATGTGTTACAGATAACTGGAGCAGTTTTTAAAACTAGACTTAAAAAGAAATAACAGCTTGTATATTTTAAAAAGAAAGTTGTGAATGTAAAATTAAAAATTTAGTGTAAGTAAAGGTTATCACTGTTAGAACTTGGCAGCTCTTACAGTATGTATAGCAGGAGGCGTGCTCAGCTGTAGAATAAAAATATCTTTATGTGGAATGGAAGTGATAATGAAACACTTGCGCAGGTTCATATTTTTGTTTGGTCAATGTCTTGGTTTGTTTCATTGACCAGATATTTCTTTGAAATGTATAGGAGTTTTTAAAACACTGCCATGTCCTAAATCTTAGTTGTTTGCCTTTTTTCCAATTGAAATTAAGCTCATACAGTTTTATCAAAATGCACACCAAGAATCATGCATAACCTTCTAACCTACTTTCAGAGCTGGTTATATATTCTTATATTCCCACAATTCTATAGTTTTTAGAACTTAATCATCATTGTTTTTATAATCTCAAAATGCTTTAGGAAAGTAACATTATGGCTTTGGCTGCATCTGTAACCATATGACAAGTAAATACAGGACAGCAAAGCACAGCTTTCAATAGGGCCCACTTGGCTATTAGTCTCTTAGCTAAAAGTTCCAAACTTTAAAAACATATGATTATTTTTCACTCCCTAAAAGTCATAGATAGTGCACTGAGTGATATCACAACTACGGATAATGAACACAGTGATGAAACAATTTTGGGATCATGCACACAGTGATGTTACAAACATAGGATCATGCACACAGTGATGTTACAAACATAGGATCATGTACACAGTGATGTCAAAAGTATGAAATCATGCGCACAGTGATGTCAAAAGTATGAAATCATGTGCACAGTGATGTCATAATAGTGGGATAACTCACACAGTGAAGTTATAGCCCAGCCCATAATGCTCCACACTATAGTGATAATTTACTCAGTGATCTTACAGCACAGGACTTAAACAACAATCACAGTACAGGTTTAACACAAACCATGATATCAGCATAGAAATAATATCAGCATAGATAAGTTTGCCACTTGTGAGACCAAAGCCAAACACATCACTAAATGGACAATGTACTGTATGTAGGGATACACTGTAACACCAGATTAGGAAAAGAAAGCAGAACTCATTGAATTATTAGTATGTGTACGTCAATTTTTAATTATGGAATAACCAATTTCAAGAGTATCACCGCAAATGCTAGAACTGGACCAAGCAAAATTGGGGAGTTTGAGGCCATAGTACTACATTGATGTAGTTGAGTGCTGGAACATGGCTTGCCTCTCTACATGATTAGGCTCACAGTCTTCAATATTTTTTTGGGAAACAACTATTGTTAAATAATGATACAAGTGCTAAAAGGGAGATCTATAAAGTTGTGATCCCATGGGGCGAAATATTCTGCAACAATAAACTTATTGTGGAATTGTTGCAAATTCATCTTTTCATTGAGGTCAATAAGGAAAATCACCAAAACTCTGCAGTGAATCTGCAGTAAAAATTGGCATGCTGCGGATTGAAAATCAAAGGTCATTTACTGTGTAGATTTGCTACATTAAAAACAGGATCAGTGTGGATAACGGTAAGGTTATGCATCTGTGTATGAAAACGTCCTAAGGGGTGAAAAACTGTGAAGACCTATGTTGAGAGAGTGAACTTGAAGATAGTAGACTAAATAACATCATGCTGTGTCAATCAGCTGCTTCTAAGGCCAGCAGGATACCATCATGTATCAAAACAGGCATAGACTCGTGGGACAGGGACAAAATATTACCGCCTTACAAAGGATTATTGTGGCCTCAGGTGTGATAAGAAGTTTAGTGTTCGGTACCGGCTTCCAGAAAAGATACCATGGAAGAAATAAAAACAGAAAGAAAGGAGACTAAACTGATAAGGGATCTTTGTTATCAGGAGTTACCCCAAAAAATTAAGAACCAAGCCCCCCCCCCCCCCCCTGAACTGCACCTGCTGCAAATATATGCCTCTTGTGGTCTTCTAAAACTCTAGTAGGATCAGGGAAGCTTTTCACAGTGTGGTACAAAACACAAACCAGGTGCCCATGATGTCACCCTTCCACTCTACCAGTAAAAAATCCTTGGGATCTTACTCCACCTGCACCTACACCTTCACCGCTTATCAGCTATCGAGCTGGAGACCTCGGTGGAGGCCAGACTTCAGGTCTGAGCTGTGACCAAGCTTTCTGTCATGGCTTTATCACTAGGGCAAGTGTTAGTGTGACAGAGCATTGGTTGGTTTGCTTTATTAACCTACTTAAAGGCTGGACCTTACAACGTTTCTCCAGGGTTTAATACAACAAATAGACTGTGGTCACTTCTGCCTTGTTACAGTATATCAGTGTTGTGTGTAGCCTGGATTTTGCCTGTTTCTTCCACTTTGCCTGGAGCCTAGGCAGCCTGCTTACAACATAATAAACTTGTAGTGAACTGTGCATTGGAATGGGATCTTAGAATCAAAACAGGCATGCATTGCCTTCCTTAGATGAGCCGTGCATTACAAAGTCATAGCAGCTGGAAAGCTCACTGCGCCCTCTATAGGTTGTAACAAATCCTCAATTTATTTCTGATTCACTGAATCTTTGAGAAGCAAAAAGGAAATTGTCAAGCCAATATTGCTCATCTTCATACGCCGTTTCGGGGTTTTGCCCCTCATCAGTGTAGAGCAGAGCGATATTGGCTTGACTGGTGGGAGGCAATGAGTGGCTGAGAGAAGGGGAACATCTCTCCTTATGGAGAGCACCAGTTAAGTGGTGTAGTGTTTTGATTGCCTTTTAGCCCACTACTAAGCATCTGCATAAGAGAAGTAGTAGTGGGCTAAAAGGCAATCAAAACACTACACACCTTAACTGGTGCTCTCCATAAGGAGAGATGTTCCCCTTCTCAAAGTCATAGCAGATAAGAATCAGGTGAAATATGCAGGCACTGCATCACTGGTAACATGTGAAATCATTACTTTGTCTCCTTCCCATCTGCCTGCAGACAATTTAAGAGCACTGCCCCAATTATTAGGCCCTTTAGAAGTTCACTATAAAAAATTACTTGCAATATTGTCAGGGAGAACTCCAAATTTTTATGTTGGTACTTTCTGTTTTACTGACAATACAGTTCTTTCAATATAAAAGTACAAATAAATACCATTGGTGCAGTCTGTATAACTGCACAGGGGCCCAATGGGTAACAGGGCCCATTGTCACCTTACCAGCAGCAAACAGGTTTATGCGGTCTATTACACTATGTATGAGGCCTAAGCTAACTAATTTCACATTTTACAGTGCCAATTTTTGTCATAGAGACATAAATTGGTGCTCTATGATGAGTTATTGGACAGTATTGGGTCCATATTTTGTTCTTACAGAGGTCCTCTAATTTCTGTGTCTATCCCTGCTTCTGCTTTCTAACATTTTTAGACAGTACTCTCCTCAGCATGTCATACGGTCTGTAAAATCTGTAATGTAAAGACTCACTACAGCTAATGGCCAGATGATGCACTGCATGATGAACAACCTGAAATAAATGTTATCCCAGTCCATCTGTGGCTCAGAGCCTTACCAGCAGTGCAGAATGGCTCTCAGATATCAGACCTTGCTTGTAGCCTTTTATTCATTACAACTTTTCTCACAGTGACTCCCTAGAAAGTAAAGGTCCCTTTTCTTGCCAGGGAAAACTGTCCCTCTAGTTGTTCCCAGGTAAATTTTGGATGCTTTTCGACAACACCTAAAGAATAGTATATAAACTGTATATAAACAATATTCAGTAGTGACAAAGACATAGGGATATAGAAGGAGTTGGCACACCAGGACCTGTACAACCACTTTACATCCTCTGGTAAGATAGCATACCAGATTTCAAAAATGTTCTGCTCCTGACAACGCTTACAATGTTCTAGATCACAACTTCTTTTATGACATGAAAGACAAACTCTTGTCTAATGTCCATAAGAGAGAAACTCTACCAGTTCAATCTGATCATGTCTTTGTGCATCCAAATCTTTCTCCTGCCACACTTCAAATTAAATGGCATTATGCCTCAATTAAAAAAGTACTTAGAGACACTAATATCAAATACAAATCAGGATTCCTCCTCAAACTTGCAACTACATTTCAATTTCGAAGATGATCTGGACAAGAACTGAATTACTCCCCCAAGAGTTACAATTTACCTGCAGTCTTAGGCCTCGTTCACACGGCTTATTTGCCGACGGATTGGCGCCGTTATTCCGCCGACCGGATGTGCGCTCAAGTACGGGGGGCGCCATCCGTCGGCTCCATACGCTAATTACCACTGCCTCATAGAGAAAGTGATTCCGTCGCTCCTCCCCGATCGGCAAATCGCCAGCGGGGGGAGGAGAAATGACTTATGCACATTATTACGGCGACGGACGCGCCGTAAACAATCCGTGTCATATGGGCACCGGGTAAGCGGCGCCACCGCCGCGATCTCCGGCCCCGCCCCCGTCCCGCCCCTTATTCACGGCGGATTTGTGCGCTCAATACGGCGCACAAATCCGCCGTGAATAAGCCGTGTGAACACGGCCTTAGAGTCAGAAATCTCCAACTCATATCACATGACAGTGACCACAAAAGAGACAAACATTCCTAAACTAATACCATTCAAGCTCTTGCTCCCTTCATAATCCATTTTCTGCTTTCTATGTACCTTGGCTTTTTAATGTAATTTTTTTCCTTCTTTTTACTGGTCTAACCGGTTATGGATTTTACTTTTGATCAAACCAGAAGTTTACATACACTATAAAAAAAAAACGTATATGCATGTTTTTCTCACTATCCGACATGAAATCAGAATAAACCTTACCCGTTTTAGGTCAATTAGGAACCAAAATTATTTATATTTGCCAAATGCCAGAATAATGAAAGAGAGAATTTTTTAAGGCATTTTTATTATTTTCTGCAAAGCCAAAAGTTTACATACATATCATTCAACTGTATGACTTGGGTCAAACATTTTGGATATCCTTCCACAGACTTCTCATAATTCCTCCTCACAGAACTGGTGTAACTGAGTCATGTTTGTAGGTCACCTTGCCCGCACCTGTCTTTTCAGCTTTGCCCATACATTTTCAATAGGATTGAGATCAGGACTTTGTGATGGCCGTTCCAAAACATTGACTTGGTTATCCTTAAGCTACATTGTAACTAGTTTGGCAGTATGCTTTGGGTCATTGTCCATTTGGAAAACCCATTTCCGCCTTAAGCTTTAACTTTCTGGCTGATGTCTTGAGACGTTGCTTCAGTATTGCCACATAATCTTCTTTCCTCATGATGCCATCTATTTTGTGAAGTGCACCAGTCCCTCCTGTAGGAAAACAACCTCACGACATGATGCTGCTACCCCCGTGTTTCACAGTTGGGATGGTGTTCTTAGGCTTCCAAGCTTCTCCCTTTTTCCTCCAAACTTAACGATGGTCATTATGGCCAAACAGTTCAATTTTAGTTTCATCAGAGCACAGGACATGTCTCCAAAAATGTAGGTCTTTGTTCCTGTGTGCATTTGCAAACATTAATCTTGCTTTTATATGTTTCTTTTGGAATAATGGTTTCTTCCTGGCAGAGTGGACTTTCAGCCCATGTTGATACAGTACTCGATTCACTATGGATAATAACACAATCTTACCAGCTATACCAGCATCTTCACAACGTCTTTTGCTTTTGTTCCCGGGTTGATATTCACATGTCGGACCAAAGCACATTCATCTCTGAGACACTTAACCTGTCTCCTTCCCGAACGGTATGATGGCTGGACATTCCCATGTTGTTTGTACTTGCGTATAATTGTTGGTACAGATGAACGAGGCACCTTCAGGAATCTGGAAATTGCATCCAAGGATGATCCAAATTTCTTTAAGTCCACAAATCTCTTCCTAATATATTGGCTGATTTCTTTAGACTTTCCCATGATGTTACATACAGAAGCAGTGTCTTTTTGGTGTGCATAAAAAAATACATCCATAGGTGTGTCTCTAATTAACTCAGATGTTGCCAATAAACCTATCAGACGCTTCCAAAGACATGACATCATTATATGGGCTATCTCAAATTGTTTAAGGGCATAGTTATCCTAGGGTATGTAAACTTTTGACTTTGCAGAAAGCAATAAAAATGCCTTAAAAATTCTCTCTCTCTCATTATTTTGGCATTTGGCAAATATAAATAATTTTGGTAATCCTAACTGACCTAAAACGGGTAAGGTTTATACTGATTTCATGTCAGATAGTGAGAAAGACATGCATATGTGTCTTTTTAAATAGTGTATGCAAACTTCTGGTTTCAAGTGTACATACTGGATTATCCTATGTACATATAGTTTCTGTTACAACATCTGCAGGCTGCACTAAAATTGTTCATATAGCCAGCATAAGGTTTGGACTGGCCCACAATGCAGTATGTAACACCCCTCCCCCCTCTCCCCCCCTGTTGGGCTCCTAGGTATGATGGGCACTAAGAATCAATTCCACTGGTGGGTCCCAAGAATCATCTCCATTGGTGTTCCCTAAGAATCAACTTCACTGGTGGGTCCAAAGAATTATCTCAACTGGTGGGTTACAAGAATCATCTCCACTGGTAGGCACCAAGAATCAATTCCACTGGTAGGCACCAAGCACCCCAGTCCAATACTGTCCATAATCTAAAAACTCATATAATTGCTCATATTCTAGCCACTAGAATGGTCAAGCATGCCTCTACTCTTCAGGTACATTCCCTTAGTATCCCCTACACATAGGGTTGTTTCTAGGCAAAATTGCACTCAGGGCATGAAGAAAAAAATTCCTCCTCCCCTCCACAGTTTTTTTGGGGGGTGATTTAATTTATTATATATATGGTGCTCCTAGTAAGGTCAGAAAAAACATTGGGAGGCATCTTTACAATTTTTTTACTGATTTCCCCTGTGACTCGGGCTGATAGATTAGCCCTAGTAAAAGTAGAAATACAGGCCGCTTTACTGACTGCAGAGCTGATCTGATAAGGCCCAGAAGCTTCTGCAGTCACAGAGCGCCAGTGGTTACATGACCGCTGCGGCGGCGAAGGCTCCCTGCTAATCTGTATTTACAGCGCTCACTGAGCTCTGTACATACAATGATCGAGAAGGAAAGGATGATGATAAACCGTCCTTGCCTTCACCCTGGAGAGCCCGGCTGCCCCTGACACCTAGCTCTTCTATCTAGCTGCTAAGTCTGCATGGCCGCTTTATAAATTCAACGGCGGTCAGCATCAGTACGAGCCCAGACTGCTGCCAGGCCTGCCAACTCTCAAAATGGTCCTGCCTACACACAATGAAATGGCTTTTAAATTAATGTGTGATCTATTTTTGACCAACAAACACACTTACGTAGATACCCTAAGTGCACATATACAAAGGTTTCCTTGTTTTTTATGTTTCCCTGCCTACCTAGATCTGCTAGGTTGTTATTTCATTATTATATATACCATTAATAACTCTCCATATAGTCTGATAAATCTCTACACATCTCTCAAACATCATCCCAAGTTTCTCCTGTAAGGTCTGGTCTACTATTTATTGGTAGACAATTTAACACAACTTTAGATCCTGGCCTAGGTTAGTCCTCCTGCTTGAGATCCCCTTCATCAGTGGCTACCTTTCTAAATTTAGAAGGATATTATGATATTTAGCAATGTCTCTATGGCTCAGAACGAGACTGTCCACATTACTCTTATTAAAGGACTGCCCCGTTAATGGTAGTTTGATCTAGTTTTCATTGTGTCCCTAAAATCGAAATAAGACAGCCAGCTCTTCTATCAAGCTGCTAACTCTGCACGTCCGCATGAACTTTTCTAACCCCTCACCTCCCTGATGTCTTAGGGAACATATCATGTCACACATAGAATCCTACAATTCTTTAGAATTTGAACTGAAATCCTTTTTTGACATTAACATTGTGTCTGTGTCAGGCTGTACAGTGCTGTACTGTGAAAAGCCCATAAAGCTTTTATGAGAGGCTTTTTCATCAAATACTTCTCCCTAGACAAGGAAAGAAGGGACAAAGAAATTGACTTACTTACAAAAGAGATCTGTTAGCTAGACTCTCAAAATAAAAAGTCTCAATCTACTGCTGTTATCTTGGAACTCAAGGCACTTGGAGCTAAGCTTCAATCTATTCTTGTAGCGCAATTTAATACTTCCTACCAGTGTATAAAATTCCATTTTTAAGTACAAGATGACCATTCTGGTGCCCTCCTAGCAAATCAACTTAAAGTCAAACGGCCCAGAAATAAGATTACATTCTTCAATGACAATTTTGGAAATAAAATAACCTATTCTATAAAAAAAAAAATACTGATACTGATTTTCTCAGTCATATGAATTGTTATATTATCTCAAAGATAACAAAGATGACCTGTCATCTGGTGAGAAGAGATCCTTTATCTGACTCATGTCAACCTCCCATGCTCATCTACAGAGCAAATTCCAAAGATATCAGCTACAATATCTTCTAGTGAGATATTCACATTATCCATTGTACGAAAGAACTAAAATCCCCAAATAATGTAATGTATCCCCCATATGGTCTTTATTTTCACAAAAGTGGCACAAAAAAACTTAAAGCTAAGCTTGTCATCTTTCTATAACCATGCAGAGATCCAACGTCATGACCAAATTTTTTTTAAAATTACCGTCTAATAGATTGATGAAAATAATTCTTGATCTGACCAAGTTGGCTTGGTTCATGGTAAGCAAGCACTATATTGCACTAGAAGACTTATAACCTTGATCAGATATCCTGAGATAAGTCAAGCATCTTCTCAGCCCCTTGTTCTCAATGCAGAGAAGACTTTGGACAGGGTGGACTAGGGATAGCTTGAAGCCATTTTAGAAAAGTCTAGTTTCAGAGTCTGGCTAGACCCGTGCGCCAATCTTAGTCCTATACTCCTATCTTTGGGACTCTTCACTAGTGTCCATTATCACCCATAATATTTGCTTTGCCATGGAACCGTAGTTGAGCTGTCATCCCATCATGTATGGTGTTCAGATAGGCAAACAAGCCCACACATCATAAGCCTCTATGCTAATGACAACATCTTAGCCTTAACAGAGCTTTTGTGTTCCCTGGTAGCAGTCCAAATACTTTTGAGAGATTTTGGAGAGGTTTCTTCTTATAAAGCAAAAAGCACTAAATCCTAGATTCTTAACCCCTTAACAACCACCCACCATCTTTTGACCATGGATGGCGCAGGTCGCTCTTCTGCAGCGACACCAAAAGACATCACTGCAGATAGAGGGGTTTGCGGCTCCCATCGCTGCAGCTGCGCTAGGAACAGAGTTGTCATTAATAGCCAGTGTTGGACTAGGGTCCCTAGGTCCCACCAGAGGAGCCCGCTGGGCTTCCTTTGGGGCCCGCTGGGCTTCCTTGTCTCCATCACTTGTATAGTTTCCCTCCCGGTCTCGCTTCAACTTAAACAGACTGATGTGATGACATAATCACACTAACCTGTATTTATGATAGGGCGCTGGGGCTTCTGAGCCTCCCTTACCTAATTGCAGCAGGAGTCTGGGTGGTAAATATAAAAGGTCTAAAGATATATGTCCCCTCCCTGAATGGTACATTTTATATAAACAAAAATATATAAAAAGCTATAACACAAGGTACTTAGTATAAATAATGGTCGTACAGTTACCAAATAACTTTACAAAACCACAATCCCAAGGCCAATATTACCAATAATTCTAGTAAGACCAAATACCCCCACACCATGACCACATATTAACTGAATAATACTGCCACACAATGAGTGAATACCACCACACTATGACCACATATTACCACCACATAGTAACTGATTAATACCACCTCATACCATCACACCATGCCGATATTTCACCACTACATAGTGATTGAATAATACCATGACACCTTTACCACTTATCACCACATAGTGACTGAACAATACCACCACACTATGACCACATATCACCATCATGTAGTGACTGAATACACAATATCATTAATGATTATAAGCCATTACACTATAACCAATATTACCACCATACAGTGACCATACCAGTTGTAAGCATGCAGGGACTCACCAGAGATGTCTTTTCTGATGAGTCCTTCTCTTCTCTGACGAGTTATTCTCTCTCCCTTTTGTTCTCCATTCCATCCAGACCGCTATGACTCGCGCCTGCAGAGTTTAAGACACATACATCTTAGACTCCTCAGTTTTCCAGCACTTCCCTACCAGTTCCCACCTTCGTACAAACTCCCCATCCATAGTGCCCCCAGTCGTAAAAATGACCTCCTTGTGCCCAACACAGTAAAAGTGTACCAAATTTTCATCTTCTTTTTGTCCCCATATAGTAGGCAAGTAAACCCCCAATATAGTAAGTAGGCACACCCCCAAAACCAGGTAGGCAGATAGGTAAGTATATAGGCCCCTGTTAGGTAGATAAAAAGGCCCCGGGTAGGTAGATATAAAGGCCCATTTTAGGAAGATTTAAAGGCCCCTTATAGGTAGGTATAAAAACCTCCTCAAGGTATAGCCCCTGTAGGTAGATAGGTATATAGAGCACCTGTTAGTAGGTAGACTCCCTGTAAGTATTTACAGCCCCCTGCAAGTATACAGGCTCCTTGAAGGTGTATAAATGTCCCCTGCAGGAATATAAAAGTCTCTGTAGGTATACAGCCCATTGTAGGTATACGGCCCTTTGTAGATATATATGTTCTCTGTAGGTATATACATGCCCCCTGTAGCCATATACAGCCCCTTGTAGATACATACATGCCCCTTCTAGTCGTATCCTTCCCCCGTAGGTATATACATGCCCCCTGTAGTCGTATAGTGCTCCCTGTAGGTATATACATGGCCACTGTACCAGTATACATGCAATCTGTAGCTGTATACATGCCCCCTGTAGCCATATACTGGCCCTGTAGGTATATACATGCTCCCTGTACCTGTATACTGCCCATGTAGCTATATACAGCTCCCTGTAGCAATATACATGTCCTCCTTAGCTGTGTACTGACCCCTGTAGGTAAAAACCTGCCCCTGTAGGTGTATACAACCTCCTTTAAGTTTATAAATACCCCGTGTAGCCATATACTGTGCCCTGTAGGTTTAAACATGCCTGCTGTAGGTGTATACATGCCCCTTGTAGGTGTAAACATGCTCCTGTAAGTGTTTACATTTCCCTGTAGGTGTTTACATGCCCCTGTCGGTGTACACATAGCCCCCTGTAGGTCTATACATAAGCCCCCTGTAGGTGCATACATGCCCCCCGTTATTTAACCGCTTCCTGACGGACGGTCATAATAATAATACGTTATTTTTCTCCTCGCCTTTTGAAAGCCATAACAGGTACAAAGGCGGGAATATTAAAAGGACTGGGTAGACTGCAATACCCAGAAAGATTAGCAATATTAAGGTTATTTAGTTTAGAGAAAAGACGGCTTCGAGGGGACATAATAAATATGCTTAAATATATTAAGGGTCAATATAGAGATCTCTCTCAATATCTATTTATACCCAGGACTGTATCCAGAATAAGCTCTACGCCTTGAGGAAAGAAAGTTTCTGCATAAACATAGTGAGGGATTCTTTACTGTTAGAGCAGTGAGACTGTAGAACTCTCTGCCAGAGGAACTTGTCATGGTAAATTCAGTAACAGAGTTCAAAAAGGGTCTGGATGCATTTCTGGAGTTTAATAATATAACAAGTTATAGTGATTAGGATTGTGGAGAAGGGTCGTTGATCCAAGGATTTATTCTGATTGCCAGATTGGAGTAGGGAAGGAATTTTTCCCTAAAACGAGGACAATTGGCTTCTACCTCATGGGGGTTTTTGCCTTCCTCTGGATCAAAACTTAAGCAAAATAGGCTGAACTGGATGGACCTCTGTCTTTTTTCGGCCTTACATACTATGTAATTATATATAACTTTTTTATTTTTCCACCTACATAGACATATGGCTTTTATTTTGCAAGACACAATGTACTTTCTAAGGGTGTTATTCATATTACCATAGAATATACTGGGAAATTCTAAGAGGGGCAAGATGTGAAAAAAACATACTTGTGACATGTTTGCGGGTGTTTTGCTTTTACAACGTTGAATCTTTGGTAAAAATGATATATTATCTGTACTCTACATGTTGATACAGATCCGGCAATAACAAACATGTACAGTTTCCGTTATGTCTTGCTACCGTAAAAAATGATAAAAATTTTCTATTTTAATTTGTGCCGCGGTGCCATTTTCTGCAACCACTAACTTTTTTGTACTAACACCTATGGACTTGAGTGAAGGTGCATTTTTTGCGGGCTGAAGTGTACGTTTTATTGGTACCAGCTTGGAATACATGTGACTTGTTTTATTAAATTTATTCCAATTTTTATGGGACGTGGAATGACCAAATAAAGGCAATTTTGGAATTTCTTTCTTCTACGGTGTTCAGCGTACAGGATAAATGATGTTATATTTTAATAGATAGGACTTTTTCGGAAGAAGCGATACCAAATACCAAATATGTGTAACTTTTTTTTATATTATTATTTTATTTGTAAAATGTCAAAAGGGGGTGATTTGAATTCTTAAAATATAAATATATATATATATATATTTATAAAATTATATATTATATTTTATATATATATATATATAATATATATATATATATATATAATTTTTTTTTTTTTTTTTTTTACTTTAACTTTTATTCCTCCGAGGGGGGTTCATAATTAGGGGGCACAATTGTATAGACAATGCATTAGGGTGTACAAAGATGGCAGTTTACCCACTTCCTGCCTGGGGCCGGAAGTGGGGAAATTGAAAACATGGCAGCAAGGAAGCCTTCACAAGGCTTCCAGCTGCCATATTCAGTGATCGGGATGCATCGATCTCGGCACTGATGTCCCAATCAGAGTGAAGAACGCGACACCGTTTCTCATTCATTTAGGCGCTATGGCCGTTTTTGCCACGGTGTCTAAGGGGTTAAACGACGCTATAACCACCGAGTGTTAGCTGCAGTTTGTAGCGGCTACAAAGCCCCTTACCGACATCAGGACGTATCCATATGTCAAATGTAGGTAAGGGGTAAAAAAAATAAAAAGAAAGTTAGTCATCTTTTTTCTCTTGTTCCCCCACTGAGGCTCATGCCGGGAGCTTGCGACCAGTGTAGGGGCGGGACATCATCATGCTGCCTTCGCCGGGACGCAAGCTCCCGGTGTCTCCTGGGACTCAGAAGTGCAGGTGGTAATATCGATACATCACACCGCCTACGCTGCTTACTACTGTGTGGCGTCGCAACTTTTCAGTGGGCCCCGAACTCCGTGGCAGTGGGCCCCAAGGCCTGCACCGCACGGTAGTAAGCAGCGCAGGTGGCGTGATGTACCGATCATGTCGTCTGCGCTGCTAAGTGGGAACATGTCGGACTCGGGGCCTATCGGAGGATCTTCTGGTGGGTCAGTCTGACACTATTAACAGCTCTGTTCAGGTCTGTAGTCAGGACACACTATGTGTATCACACATATTGTAATGTATTAGCATACATGAATATGCTAATACATTACAAAGTGTGGAAAAAAAATGTGTTTAATAGTTATCCCTTAATGAGATTTAAAAAATTTAAAAAGACTTTAAAAGTGTAGAAAAGAAATACAATAAATAATAATATAAAAATATATATTTAATAAAAAACGTTATTGTGCCTATATTGCACAAAAAAACCATACACATATTAGGTGGATTCCATTTTGCTTGAAACTCCCACAGTGCAGAATGGAGAGCTGTGTGCAAGCTGTTCTCTAGTCTGCGCTGTGACTTTCGGGATTCATTCCCAAAAGAGGTGCAGGTCTCAGAGGTAGGACCTGCACCTATCAGAAAATGATGGCATATCCTAGTGATATGCCATCACTTTCTATTATGGTAAAACCCCTTTAATATTCATTTAGACAATACTAATTCTTCACCTATTAAGTTGGACCCCTCATTTCAATAAATGAGAGTTTTCACAAACTATTTATTTTTATTTAAAAAAAAAAAAACAAAAAGACATCAAAAGGTTTTATGTTGATTGAAACAAGATTATCAATCAATATACCTATCACTTGAGTTCCATTAATTCAAAATTGCTATTCTTATATTGGTATTATTTTTATCAAACATGCAGACAATTTTACATTCTTTCATTTAGGCAAACAAACATAAAAGAATGAAATTTTCAGGTATACTAAATATCTTGAAGGGTGTATAGAGTGGAGAGAGGCAATGTACTCTCTTCACCTATCACATCATAATACAGTATTATTATGGCAAAAGCACAAATTCTGCGAGTGCGAAAGATTAATACAGCTTAAAAATTGGAGAGTCTGTCAGAAAAATTGAATCCAGTAATTCTCTGCAAAATCTACCAATTGGTAATAATTAGAGATGGGGCTGACATATTCTCAAAAATTCGTTCGGCTCACTTCGCCGAATTTTCCGACAAACAATTTCGATTTCGTTCACTAAGTTACTTACGGCACGAATCACGTTAAAAAACAGCCTATTCTCTCCAGGCTGTCCCATAGCCTGCAGGGTGCTGTAGAACGTTGTTCCATGCTTAAATATTCAGAGGGGATCTTGGTTTGGGGTCTATCATACATCATTAGTGTTTTTAGGTTATGACACGCACAACTGAACTGCCGCCGCTCTTAGAATCGCTTCACAATAAAATGCCCTGCCTGGGCACTTACTTGGGCAAAACTGAGACCAAAAAACAAAGCAGGAACTCCAGCCTGAATAAAAGTCATGGCAGCAAAACTTAGGAGAAATAAAAACAAACTGAGACGTCACAGGTCGGCACATTATGTAGACCAGAGTTGCGTGAGGTGACGGCGGCATCCACCAGCAGCATGAGATGTCAGACATCTGCACAATGCCACATTCTGGAAGTTCGGCAAATACAGTACCTTAGGCACGCAGAGTGGCACAATGACACAGTGTGGAGGGTCACGGTGGCAGCATGCAATGAAGGTCAGGCAAGTGGCACCAACTTAACAAATTCGGAGCTTGGGCAAAAAAGGAGTTAAGCCAAAGAGTGGTACAATGAACACCAGTGTTGGAGGGCAACGGCAGGAGCAACAGCAGGCAGCATAAGGCGTCAGAACAGTGCACAATGAGCGACAGATTGGATGGCTCGGCAGCAGCCACAATCAGCAGCAATGAGTCAGATTACAGTCTGGCAACACAAATACAACTTCTGAGTAGGTGGGCAAAAACAGGGAGTATGGCCAAGTGAGGAAGTGGCACGGACCATGCAGCCACGAGGCCACAGTCATGAGGTCAGACCAAGTGGCTCAATGTACACAGTCTGTGGTCAGGGCACCGACAGAATCCACAGCAGCAAGATCATGAGGTCAGAGAGTGGCAACAATGAACATTCTGCAGGTGGAGCAAAATAGTTATTCAGGCCACAGAGCGAGCGCGAAATGACTTGAGATTCGGTAAAGGTCACGGTCTGCGGCAAGCCAGCAAGAGGGTCAGGCAGTGGCACAAATGACCAGATAGTGGAAGAGGGGATTGACAGTGCAACAGCATTGAGGATCAGAGAGTGGCTCAATGAGACATTCTAGTTCTCAGAGGTGCAAAACAGACCAGTCCGCAGAGTGGCACAATGACACAGTGTGGAAGTCTCACGGCAACAGCAACAGCACACAGCATGAGCACTAGATTGCACAATGACAGAGTGTCTGAGGCTGGGGTGCAATACCAGTCCCTGGTAACAAGACGTTGGTAGGCAGATGGAGAAACTATCACAGATTGTGAGCATCAGTGAGGCGGGTGGCGGCATCAAATAGTGGGCCTGAGCAGGAGTTTTGAACCCATGACTGACCGCCTACAGCATTGGTTTGGAAATCCTGGCCGACCACGCCTGATTCCCTAATCTTGACAAAGTCATGTCGTTCAAGCATATTCCCCGTGACAAGCGGTTTCTCCTTGGGTAACGATGGCCCCCCCGCACTGAAACACCACTCTCTGAGCCACACACTGGCCTGGGCAGGACAGCTTCTCCATCTGCAAACTCGGCAGAGTCTGAGCGCCACACAATCAGTTTGGAGCTGCCCAGTAGTCCAGCAGCGAGATCTTCTAACTGGATGGCCAGGAGTGCTGTCCAAGACATAGGCAACAGGACCTGTAGGTTCAGGGAAAGCTCCATGTCCTGCTGCTGCTGCAGGATTGACTGCGCCCTCGCTCACTAGGCCGGTGGAAGGAGGAGCTGCTCATCAAGAGACTCCAGACTTAGGTTACTGCTGATGGAGCTGGTACTCTGCTCCTACCGACCCCCACCTTCCCCCAGCAAGCCCGTCGGCAGTAGTACGTGCAGCTGCTGAGGAACCCCCCCGGTCAGACATGTCCAAGAGTAGGGACGATGCCGCACATAGCAGCGGCCAACTGATTACGGAGGAATTTCCCCATAGTATCTTTCGAGTTTGTCTTCCCTCTCCAATGCTGGGAAAAATGGCTCCCATTATTGCACCGGTAGAGAGGGTCCAATAGGGTGGAAGAGCCAGAAGTCATCCTCTGGCCTTTATGACTGACTATTCGCTGTCACTAAAGCCAGCGCAAATGATATGCAGGCTAGCGGGACATCAGCACAGATTGACTCCGTGAGGTGTTCCTCCCTGCTCCATTTCCACTGTAAACAGCCACGAGTGCTTGGGAGTCATCTGCTTCGTCTTCCTCATCTCCAACCACCTCCTCCAGTCTGCTCCTGCTCCTCCTCTCATTGTCACCCTGGGTAGAAAATCCACTCATTTCACGCAACAATGCTTCCTGACTTCCAATGTCCTCCTCCTCTCTCCTCCTCCATTTCAGATCCCCACCTGCGCGAGAGGTGCAGCGTGCCCTGACTCATGTGGCCACGAGATTGTAGTCCGCCACCACCATCCTCCAGTCCCCCACTGCCCAACACACAGATTTTTCAGCATCTGTTCCAGGACAGAGGAAAGCAGTGAGACTATGACGTTATTCCATTCCCGTAGTCCTTGCGACGAACTAAATAATACGTGGCCTCGCTCGAATGCCTCAACAAACGGCAGAGTGTACCACGCATGATCTGCCACTGGCTGACAATCAAAGATACACAGGGAGTACTTCTGTCTGCCTTGATCATCAAAAAAATCGTTTTTAATTCGCCTTTCTCTGTTCAAACAGATCGGATTCCACATGTGCATCTGGAATTCCAGCGTTGGAAACATCCATATCAGAGACCTGTTGGGGGAGGGGCCGTTCTGCCGCTGCAACTCGAAGGAGGTGTTCGCTTTGGTACGAATGGATAAAGCAGCATGCACATTTCCTGGCCATTTTCAGAATGTTCTGAAGATCGGTGGGACAGACTTCAGAACCTTATTTTACCAAACCAGATTGACCAACTGCGCCATGCAGGCGCAGTGACCCATTCCCTCCTCAGTGCACGCGCGGACAACCCATCGTCCTCCCATTGTCCGTCACCATGGTTCCGATTTCTAGCAGTTGGCAGCGCGAATGAGAAAGCACACATCGAATTCTTGCCTGCATACGCAGAGCAGTTCCTCCCCCTGTGAGAACTTCGTTCGCCGAGTGCAGCAAGGTGTAGAACTGCGTGACACCACCGCTGTGCCCTACACATGTGGTATGATAGGAGCATACGTTGTGAGGCTGAGATGGTGGTGGATCGTTGGAAGGAGGAGGAGCGGACATTGGCGCAGCGAGCAGGCAGTTTGACAACGTGGAGGAGAAAGCGGCGTCTCCTGTCCAATTTTGTTGGGTGCCTGGGCGGAAGCACATTCACCCAGTGGGCCGTAAAGGACATGTACTGGCCCTGAGACCGTAGTTACAGCTCCAAGACCGTCCGCTTGCTGCACCGTGTACCTGGAACAAACCGATAAGCTCAAGTAACTGACCTCACTTTCAGTTCTACATCTTTTATGAAGTCTGCAGGTACTCTTAGCCTTTTTGGAAAGAACTTACGGCTTTGGAACTCTCCATCATCGGCTCGCACAAGCCAATCAGTTTCTCCTCTGAATGGATCGCAGATTCCACCATTCTGAAAGAGGAAGGGCTGGCAGTACCAACATCGTTGGACAGGAGCACGTCAGCTGCTGCCACCCTTAGGAAGTTGGACGCATACTGTTGTCTTCTTTACAATGCGCCCTCTGCTGAACGACTGCTGTGCGCCAGTGTTAGCGAGGAGCAGAGCATCTGGACCGGCAGAGGATGTCAAAGAGAAACAAGCAGCCTTCTGCAGAGGATGAGGGCCTTGACTGGCTGAAATGGCATGCGTGCCACTGGCCGCTGCCTGCTACAGCACGGCAGGCATGGACCACCACCATCTGCAGCCACTTTCTCCCAGCCACCGGATTGGTGACGCTGACATGTTTTTACGCAGGGCCGTTGTTCCAAACTAAGCTCCCTGGCCACGCTTCACTTTCTGCCCACAAGCATTCTACCTATACCCATATTCGCGTCTCCACCGGTGTCTAAGCAAAGAACTGCCACACAACCGCCGAGTAGCTGATTTTTTCCACCCAGCCAACCTCCGCACTGATATACTACTGCCAAGCCCGTCTTCGCCTCCGCCTTATCTGCTGAGCCCCTGGTGCCGCGACTGTCCTTGACTCAGCGAAGCGGGTTTTTCAACATACCCGGTGGTCCGCTTTGGCTCGCCGACCTCACACTGCTGCAACCCTGCTGACCATCACGGCCACACAAACCCACTTGTCTTGGCTTGCCGCCGCTGCCTCACTGCGCAGCTGGACGGCCCTTCCCTGACGATGATGAACGCCGCTTGCTTCACCCGTCTACCAAGTGCGGTCGCTACTATCATCATCTTATTTGTGTTTCATCGTCACTATGTCCTCATCACACGTTCACTTGTAACCCAGGCTGACCCTTCTTCACCACATGACCTCCATGCCGCTCTCCACATCTATACTTTGACCGCCTACATCCAAACAAGAACAGGTGATACTATGGCCCCATTTTCTATCGCTGCTCAATAGCTGCTGACTGGCCCTCCTCAAATTGTATCATCATCCGCTATATAGTGGCCTGAGGCCCAGACACATAGTAGATCCCGGCTGCGAGGCGAAACTGCGTCTGGGACACGAGAGGCGCGCTGAAAGGACAGGTGAGGGCCCTGACCCGCTTCCCGTGGCCCATGCCAACTAAAGTTTGTTTCAGAGTGTTCCCACCGACTCTTGGCTGGGTATGTCAGATGTCATTCTGGGAGGAAAGGGATGACCGATGTCAACCAATCAAGAACCCCTTGGTTGCTGAACAACACACGGCCGCTAGAATGAACAGCGCAGTTGTGGCTCACCGAGTGACCCCTGCTGCGACGTCCCCTTGCTGTGCTGCGACCTGGGGGCCCGTATTCAGAAATGTATTTTGTGCCTACTGAGCCACTCGCATTTGGCAGATCCTGCCACCTCTCTGTCTGCGACATACTGTATGTTCTAAAAATGTACAGCACCTACTTTAGATGAATCTATCTGTATATCGATAAATATACACCCGTGTAGTTTTGACTCAAATAACCAGTAACAGCTATGGTAACCCTTTGGAATAAATTGCGAGCTCCACAAATGGCCAGGAAAAATTTACTTGTATGTATCGTTTACAAGCACTGTGTCTGTTTTACTAAATGTAAAAGACAAACACTTATATTAACCTACGCTTGTGAATTATCTACAAGAAAAAAGTTATATTGTTTCGTGTTTATAAAGACGGTTAATTTTGGTCAAGAGCACAGCAGCAAAACAACGCTTAATTAACCCCTGGAGATGTAAATGCGCAATAGATATTGAGCCACCAACAAACTAGTAGCTTTGCGTAGACGTGTTACAATGAGTATTTTCTAGCCAACACACAAGAGATTAAATTGTAATTAACTTTTTGCTTGTGAATTCAGGCTATCCAAAAAAAAAATATATAATATTTGGAGGCGTTGAAAAGAACGGTTTAATTTTTTGTACAGCACAGCATCAAAACATCAACCGCTTAATTAACCCCTGGATAGGTAAAATTGCGCCAATATAATTACCACCATTCACAAACTAGTAGCTGTAGCGTATTACAATGGCGTATTTCTACGCAACACAACAAGAGATAAACATTGGTAATTTAACCTTTGGCTTGTGAATTACGTACCAAAAAAATATATATACTTTTGGCGTTGAAAAAGACTGTTATTTTTGTCAGCACACAGCAAAACAAAACGCTTAATTAACCCCTGGATGGTAACATTGCCACATAAATTAGCCACCCAAAAAGTAGTAGCTTTGTAGCCTGGGTTTACAATGGACGTAATTTTCTACGCCACACAACAAAGAGATAAAATTGTAATTAACGCTTTTGCTTGTGAATTATGGCTGAACCATAAAATAAATATATTATTGCGTTGAAAAAGACGGTTTATATGTTTGTCAGCAACACGCAAAAACAAGCTTAATTAACCCCTGGATGTAAATTGACGCATAGAATGAGCCACCACAACCTATAAGCCTTTGTCTAGCGTATTACAATGGCGTATTTTTCTTACGCACACCATACACAGAGATACAAATTGTAATTAACCCATTGCCTTGTGAATTAGGCTACCCTTAAAAAAAATATATATATTTGCGTTGAAAAAGACGGTTTATTTTTGTCAGCACCCCCAGCAAAACAACGCTTAATTAACCCCTGGAATGTAAATGCGCAATAGAATTGTAGCCACCACAAACTATAGCTTTGTAGCGAGTTACACAATGGCGTATTTTTCTACGCCACAAAACAAAGATAAAATTTTGTAAATTAACCTTTGCGTTGTAATTAGCACCAAAAAAAAAATATATATTTGGTGGCGTTAGAAAAAGCAAAACGGGTTTATTTTTGTCAGCACACCACAAAACAACGCTTAATTAAACCCCTGGAGTGTAAAGTTTGCCGCACTAGAAGTAGAGCACCCAAAAACTAGTAGCTTTGTAGCGTGTTACAACAATGGCTTGTATTTTCATACGCCACACAACAAAGATAAAATTGTAATTAACCTTTGCTTTGTGAATCTAGGCTACCAAAAAAATATATATCAGTTTGACGTTGAAAAAGACGGTTTATTTTTGTCAGCACTCCAGCAACAACAACTCTTAAATAAACCCCTGGATGTAAATTGCGCAATAGAATTGAGCACCACAAAACCTAGGTAGCTTTGTAGCGAGTTACAATGGCGTATGTTTCTACTGCCACACAGACCCAAGAGAAAAAATGTAATTTAACCTTTGCTTGTGAATTAGGCTACCCAAAAAAATATATATAATTTGGCGTTGAAAAAGACGGATTTTAATTTGTCAGCACACCCCAGCTAAAACAACGCTTAATTAACCCCTTGAGTGAAAGTAAAATTGCGCGCACATAGAATTGAGAGCCACACAAACTATAGCATTGAGTAGCGTGTTACAATGTCGCGTTAAAATTTTTCTACGCACACAACAAGAGATAAATTGTAATTAACCTTTGCTTGTGAATTTTAGGCTACCAAAAAAAATATATATATTTGCGTTTTTTTTTTTTTTTATTTTTTCTTTTTTTTTCTTTTTTTTCTTTTATTTTTTTTCCTTTTTTTTATTTTTTTTTACTTCTATTTGTTGTTAATTTCTTTTTTTTTTTTTTTTTTTTTTTTTTTTTCTTTTTTCTTTTTTTTTTTTTTTTTTTCTTTTTTTTTTTTTTTTTTTTTCTTTTTTTTTTCTTTTTTTTTTTTTTTTTTTTTTTTTTTTTTGTTTTTTTTTTTGTTTTTTCTTTATTTTTTTTTTTCTTCTTTTTTCTTTTTTTTTTTTTTTTTTTTTTTTTTTTTATCTTCTTTTTTATTTTTCTTTTTTTTTTTTTTTTCTTTTTTGTTTTTCTTTTTTTGTTTTGAAAAAGACGTATTATTTTTTGTCAGAACCACCAGCAAAACAACGCTTAATTAACCCCCTGGATGTAAAGTGCGCCAATAGAATTGAGCAGAGCCAAAAATGAAGTGGTATTTGATTGTAAAAAACTCTGTTTCTTTAAAATGAATACAAACAGTAACTGGCCTTAGAACCCACTTGGATAATGAATGTAAAATGCACTGGCAGTGGACCACACAGGACTTTCATCATCCAATACCCCAAAAAATCAGAAATAGAACAATTCAGAGAACATCCCTGAGACAAGCTGAGACACCCCCAAACAAAAATCCGCTGATGTAAAAATCAGTTCTCAGAAAGCGCCTATCACCCGCAGCAGCACCTTCCATGTCATTGACAGTGAGAGGAGTGTGAGCTGCACCAGCGCGCGCTCCGGTCTTACTATAGGCGGTGACGTCACAGCAATCCCGCCGTCTCTTATTGCTTCATCTCTGCACATGTCATGCAGCGCTAAGCCTTCTTCCTACCCAGAGTGCCTTGCCCCATGTAGCGCCATGTGCTCGAGCAGCCATTTTATCATCCAAAACGCACACTTCTTTCCACACCAAAGTACCCCAAAGTTCGAACTTCGGCTCCGACCGAAAGTTTTCCTGTGAAAATTCTAAAAACGAATTCCACTAGCATTTCTTTAAATTCGATTACCCCTCTCTATAATAATCAAAAACTGTACACCTTCAGTGGATAGTATAGATGCCAGAACGAAATCATGGCACAAGTTAGCTACTCTGAGTGCTTCTATGTGGGTTCCAAGTCACTTTCCATGTGGGTTCTACTACTTATATCATTACTGTATCTCCTCTCTTCATTTATTTAAACACATTCTTAAGACAGATCGTAGATACATGTCGATTGACAGGTCATACCAACATGCAATACTGGCAGTTTTACTCTCAGGGCCCTGATTACATTTTTATTATGGTAAATATATGGTACAAGATAGGAACTGGTAATGATGGCAGCCCTGCATGCTGAGATAGGAAAGGCATACCTTCAATTAGCAAAACACTAGATGGTGGGACACTCATTTCCATATCTGTTATCTTAACCTTCCACATAGAGATCTGTTCTTTTTCTGAATAAAGCACATCCTGTCTAAAGTAAATGCTGACTTAGGGAACTAGGGAGAAAATGCATTTCTTCTCTTCTTTCCAACATCCAAATCAAGAAAGGAAAAATCATTACACCTTCTACAACTCCTTGACCCTTCTACCTTAACCTCCCAGTTAAACACATGGATAGATTTAGCAGCAATTAGACTTCTGCAGGGCAATGGATTTGGTTGACTAGAAGACTGCATTTAGTTAATTTAGGCTGCCAACAACATTACCCATTGGAAACAACAAAGCGTAACATGTATGAACGAGCTGTGCCAGTTATCTGGCATCTAAAAGCTGTAGTAGACCTGTTCTATAGATGTACGAATATACCAACTCTCATAACTTTGCGCGATTACGCACTTGCTCAACACACTTTTTAATGACCAAAGATTAGGCTTTCAAAGAACCAACTGACAAACTTTGAGACTCTTCGTCACATATTTTTGATCAAAACAGATGTTTAAGCTGCCACTCACTTTCAACGTGATCACAAATCGGGCATCCTACACTATCATTATCCTCTCACTAGAGCCAATTTCACCGGCCTCTACTGGTCAACAGACCTCCATTAACATAGTAGAAAAAAACATAAGAAAACACACCAGACTTGGCATGCCTGCAATCTTACATGACAGCCTCTGAGAGTGGGACGGTGCAGAAACCCAAATGGTAAGCACCCCTATTCCTTCCAATATAGGTTAAAATTCAATGTACAACAAGTATAACGTATTTTCTGCACACACAATCATTATTCTGAAAAAACTAAGCAAACCTGGTGCACTAGGGCAGGCTTAGTCGGACACACATGTAATTATACACGTGTAACACACACAGACCACCCTCCCGGCCCAGCGGCACACTACACGGCAAAAATTGCAATACACTAACGTGGAAATCCATAAAAAGCATTTAATTTTAATTTTTTTCTCTCTGCAATTAATGGGTGTTCGGTTGACGCCATGCTGAGAATTGGCTCTATTGAGAGGTAAGGAAGATGTATGACTTCCCGTTGTTTAGATCACGTTGACAAGATCCGTAAGGCTTGCACTTAAACATCTTTTGATCAATAATATGTGAACCGAGAGTCTCAAAGCGGTTTTTTCATGTATGATCAGCATAAATCTGCTTTCCTTAGGCGATTCCACGGAGTGTATAGCCATTGTTCATAGACTAGACACATTTATTTTACTTTGACACCAACCTAGGTGCCTAACAATTAGAACACTCACCAGACCAGGGAAAGGTTGATGCATCGACCTGGCTTGTCGATTGGCACTAACAGTGCGCCTTGTATGTAATGACCGCAGAAAACAAATTCATACATTCTGGTTGCATTCTACACTGCTTAATGCTATTTAGAAATGGCCTGTCATCTCCAATGCTCATACATGTCGCCCAAAATGTTTTCTTCATTTGTATCTGATTCTTTCCAGGTTTACTATTTTTCCAAGCTGTGTCAGAGAAGATAAACCTCCAAGCCCTTTTACTACCACATATGTTGGGACTGTAATGTTATCAGAGATTTTTTTGGAAAAACATTCTTTCCCTTTATAAAAAAAAAATATTAATTTATAAGCTAATTGACCATTGGACTTCCTCTATTTTCCCTGATCTAGCATTAGCCATTTGTTTTATTTATTATAGCCTAATCCCCAGGCACTATAGAGTGGTTACTTGTCATATCTTGTTAGCTGCCAGGTTTTGCATCACCCAGCGTTGGAAATCTATGACTGCTCAATATCTACAATAGATATTAGAAAGAAAACAGTCTCTTACTAACTGGATCTCTAGAATGTATTACAGTTACAGTCAACCAGACACAAACACTGTCAATCAGGTCCATAAAAATTGGATGCCTTGGACTCTTAGATTCTTATTGGTCATTGTTGCACTTTTTTAACATATTGTCTTGTTCTTGATTATTTCTCTCTATTAGGCTATGTCTACGCAATGAAAAATCCGGACACAGGCACAGTTATGGTTTCCCGGTCCCCCCCCCCCCGGCTTTTTAAAATCCCCCAATTCTTGGTAAGATCTTCAAACCTAGCTGAATCTTCTGCATCAGCGATTGCCGTTGTTTCTCAAGAATGGAATGTACAGAGACTAAAGGGAATACAATAACAAAGATTTTTCTCAACTCTGAATTTAACGTGGATTTCATGTTGGATTAACACATCCTAAAACCGATATTGGTACTACACAAATGTCTAGCACCCAAAAATGTTTT
Source organism: Phyllomedusa bahiana (assembly GCA_025379985.1). Taxonomy (NCBI): domain Eukaryota; kingdom Metazoa; phylum Chordata; class Amphibia; order Anura; family Hylidae; genus Phyllomedusa; species Phyllomedusa bahiana. The sequence continues at coordinate 82,115 of JAODAL010001992.1, read as the reverse complement.
TTCCTGCAATATACTGTATTCGTGATATTTAGGTGGTGTTCCATTTCCACCCACATGTTTTACTGATTTCTGTTTCTGTTAAACCAAAAAAATTGTGAAAAGCTGTTCCGTATAAAATACCCACAAAACATAAGGGGACACTCCTGCTGTCTGGAGAATGAAAGGCACAATCTAAGTACTGTAAAGAGCAAGACACAGCTGGAACAGGTGTGGGCTTCAAAAAAGAGACTAAGATGATTTCTTAAAACATAAATAGTGAGCACATTTGACTGGGGATGCATGACCCCGTATAGAGATTCTGATTCTTGGGGCCCGCCCAATGCCAGAGATTTCTTAGAGCCAACCAATGGATTGAGTCCTTGGCGAGACGCACACCCGTGGAGTTTTTGGTTCTTGAGGCCCACCAGTGGAGTAGATTTTGTGGACTCACCAGAGGAGTTGATTTCTAGGGCCCACCCTACAACTACTGTACATGACTGCACATACTTCACATGACTCTTGTAACTATTCTATTGATAGTACGCTTTCCTTCTCTAACTTTCTCCTGACAAGCATCCCCAGGCCTCACCATACCCAAAGCCCACAAGATTTCCCACTGCTCTCCTGTAGGCCAGTTAGAGCCTCTTGTTGATCCAGTCTGGACACCACTTGTGATTTTTTTTTTTTCCGTTTAACAAAAATTAGTTTGTGTCTTTTGGGTTTCTTATTCCTTTAGAAACAGGAGGAAATAAAATTCTAAAGTTACCAGTTCCCTTCCCATATCCTCTCTTATACCTTGGTTAAACATGATGTACCTACAATATAACTATAGCATATTCATACAGCATCTTAGGAAAAAAAGCTTTGTTATAAAAGCAGCATTTAACCTTGGCATTTTAAATGATTTGGTAAACAGTGCTTTTACAAAAGCTGTATTTTAATAGAGGAATGATCTAATTTTTTATTGTAAAGCTGTTCTGTTTTACTTTGTTCACAATATAGCACTTCAATGCATTTCCTACATGACCTTTATAAATAAAAATAAATAAAAAATAACGTCAAGCGGTTTGTAAAGCAATTACATGTAAACAATGGCTAAGTTCTAACAAGTGCACACATAAGTCCCACATCAATGAGGGCAGAGACACAAGAACATCTGCCTTTTATAGTCACATATGCTTGAAAGAGCACAATGAGCAAACATTTTCCAGAGGTGTTTTCATGCTGAAAAGAAATGCTTAGTCATTGCAGGATAAGACTAAAAGATTACAATTTAACTACTATTTAGTTTAATCTTTTAATGTTGGTTGCAAAAAGTGTTCTTTTCTTTTGTCTTAAAATTTTAGTTCTGGTCTATTTAACTTTCTGTTCCTTTGCTTGCAGCAGATCTATGTAAAACAATTCTTGCCAAAAATATTGACCCATATGTTCAGAAAGTCTTTGGGGCAATTCTACCCCTGAAAATAGTAATACATAGATTCATACTGCTTGCTAACTCCAGGCAAGCCACGTCAAGGGCATAGCAAGGGGGAGGCGAGGATAGGGGAGAGTCCAACCTGGTCGGCACACATCCCCTGCCGCGGGTCCGGGTGGCACATTGGTGTGCAGGACCAGACCTCTTGCATCTTTTCAACTGTATGTTCATTATCAGGATGCACATACAGTTGAAAACTGTAGCAGAACAGAGGCTCCCAGGAGTAAGCAAGGCAAGAGGCGTTATACAGCAATGTTATCACACCTCCTGCCCTGCTTTATCTTATGCCCTAGGCTTCTGGAATAGGAGATGCCGTGAGCAATATTCCAGCATAAACTGGACACTAGCTCATTCTAATCTATAGCTCCTGGAGCCAGCTGCTCAGCGGGGGAGTGGAAGAGATGAGTTTATTTTTTTTTTTCTAATCAGTCAGAGAGGTCTATCTACCAACAGGGGGCTGTATACCTACAGGAGGCTATATAACTACCAAGAACTGTATACCTACACGAGGCATATAAACCTACTAGGGGCTGTAGTCCTACAGGGGGCTTTATACCTAAAAGGGGCATATATACCTATGGGAGGCTGTATACCCTGAAGGAGCTATAAACCTACAGGGGGCATATTTACCTACAAGGGGCTGTATACTTACAGAGAGCATATATACCTACTGTGGGCTGTATACCTACAGGGGGCATGTATACCTACAGGGAGATGTATATCTACAGGAGGCATATACACCTACTGGGGGCTGTATACCTACCTATCTACAGGGATTGATATACCTACTAGGAGTGTATATATACCTAGAGGAGGCTATATACCTACCTATCTCCAGGGAGCAATATACCTAAAGGGGGCTGTATGTATATCTACAGGGGACTGCATACATACCTATCTACCTTCAGAGGATGTATATATCCACCTAACTACAGAGGGGCTATATACCTACCTACAGGGTGCATATATACCTACCTTTCTACATTGGGCTGTATAGCTACACTAAAGAGTTGAATCTGTTGAATAAAAGAAAGATACCTTTTGAAAACAATTTAACTATGATGAGATTCAGGCATTGCTCTCCCTTGAACATGACTGGACCCTCGTCATTAAGCCATCTGACAAGGGAGGTGGGGCAACATAGTGGCCATGAACCATCTGTTAAATGTAAATAGAATTATGCCATTCTTCCTTGAGATCCCACCGCTGAATTTTCCCCTCAAACTGGAGCGAATTTTACTTACAGCTTTGGTTTCTCATCTTATTTCAGAGGCGGAAAACTGCCCTTCAGTACTCAAATCCCCACATTCTATGCTCTACCAAAAGTGCACAAGGGCGTTTGTTCACTCAACAGTAGACCAATTGTCTCTGGTGTAGACTCGATCACACAGAACGTGGGAATCTACCTCGATCGTATCTTACAAGACTTCATAGTAAGTTTACCTTTGTATATAAGTAACTTGGGACTTATTACTAAGGCTTTGGGCATGCTTTTGCTAAATAATTTAAAGGGGTTTTATACAATACACGGGGTCTAAACTCCCCCAAAATTAATTGGTCATTGAACTATTAGACTATGTTCTTAAACATAATTATTTTTTGTTTGGTCGCCACACCTTCCACCAGCTCAGGGGCACAGCTATGGGGAGCCCTTGTGCTCCAATATATGCAAATCTGTTCCTGGGCTGGGGACGCCCCCTGGTTTTCGGGCCGGGACTTACGGGGTCACAGGATTTTTTTGGGGGATACATATGATATCTTTGTTCTCTGGGACGGCAACAGGGAGGATTTTTAAGGTTTCCTGCCTCATTTTAATGTTAACTAATAGGTTTGTGATTTACCTAGAGATTCAAGAGTTAAATTTACCATTTTTGGATGTCATGATCTCTAAGGATAGACTAGGTGGCATCCAAACTAAAATCTATCACAAACCTACTGCCACGAACAGCCTACTGAGGTGGGAAAGCCATCATCTCACCAATTTCAAATTTGGTACAACAAAGGGCCTATACCTGAGTATTCTGGATATCATGTATTTACTTCTATTGACTATGAATTGGTTCAGTCACATTTTATTTGTCCCCCGTCATCCTTCTTTTTAAATTGGCAAGTTTCTTCTATTTAAGTAAATTCAATCCTTTAATAAAGGGGGGACTAAAAAATTTCCCTGACCCCCTCTTTTTTTTTACAGATATTGGAATGATATAAATCTCTAATTACTATCAAGAACTCAAAACTGATAATCTTGATTTTACAGGTGGAAGTGGTTTGAGGGTTTTTTAATGGACCCCAGTGGAATACAGAGCAATTTAAGTTCCTTTCTTGAAAGATTGCCACCAAGGAGACATTTAATGGGTGAAAGAGGTTTTTTGGTGGGATTTCCCCCCATATAATGTAGTCAATAACTAGCATCATCAATTCAAATGTGGTCGGACTTCGGTGCAAACAGCTCTAATTCCAGGGTGACCCCACCAAGTGGAGGTCCCCATTTTGAAAAATCGCCGTGTAACCATTCACCACCTAGCCCAAAATATAGGGTCCGTGGAAAAAATCATCCAAAACCATCTTCACATGCATAAATTATCCACTCAGTATAAGCAATAGAAACACCAGCTCACCTATAGTATAAATGAGTCCTCTGAGTAGCTCCTGTGCACGCACCACGCTCCAAGAGGCGCACCATACAGCAAGGAAAGCAAGTCCACGGTAGGCACCAAGAGTAAAAGCCAACGAGGAAATTTATTTAAGAGCAAAAGCCATAGAAAATTGACAAATACAGTGCAATAGCCGGCATGGAATCAGAGAGAAGTTACAGCTGGCATGTTTCGGGGACACAGGCCCTTAGACATAGGCTACGTAGGCTACGCCTAAAGGCGCTGTGTCGCCCGAAACATGTCAGCTGTAACTTCTCTCTGATTTTATGCCGGCTTTTGCACTGTATTTGTCAATTTTCTATGGCTTTTGCTCTTAAATAAATTTCCTGTGAGCTACCTGCTATGATTTTTAAAACGATGAAAATAAAGTGAATGCTATTTTAAATTTATAAGGATCGGAGGATACTTCTTTGAAATATACGTTGTCAGTATCACCCATTGAATCCATGGGCTTCCTCCTTGGATCCTTTTTCAGATATACGCCCAGACTTAAGGACTGAATAATTTGGAGCCCGAAACAGGTGAGAGCGGGCTGTTTGCCTTTAACATACTAATATAATATTTTAGTGTGCCTCGTTAAAAATATAGCGTACAGGGCTGCACCAGTTTTCGGGCTGAGAGGACGCCAAACTTCTGACGCAGCCCCATACATACATGTCCTTTAATGTTTGACAGATGCCAGGTCATTTGCCATTTATTGTGGCTAGGTCTATGTATCGTCCTGGTCTCACTAAGTGACATACCAGTAGTAAGTTTATTTTCGGTTTTAAACATCAGGGCATGCGCAATATGTGAGAATGAATGTTGTAATGCACATGAATCATGACGGCTGTATAGTTATCTTACAGCTGTTCTACTTTCAGGTGATCATCCTAAATTGGGAAGGGTATTGCTCATGTTATAAAGGGAGTAATTTGGTTAACATTTGGCTCCTGCATATTATAGCCATATGGGTGTCATCCTACACGGGTAGTGGCCATTATCATTTTGGGCATTCAACCTGAATCGCCACTATATCTACAATTGTCACTCTTATGTCCCCTGAGGAACCCTTTTATTTTTTAAAAAGGGAGAAATGCGTTGGGATTTTTTACAGTATTGGTTTTTTCCCAAGGGCCCCCACACTTGTTTTTTCCAACTCATTTGTTTTGGGGCCCCCCACACGGGCCGTCTTTTTGGGGTTAATACCCCGCTGTTAGGAAGGGATTTGTAGTGGTGGCATGCCCACGGGGGAAACTTATCAGGTATGGCTGAATCATTTTCCCTTCTTTACGGAAAATGCCCTTCCCTCGACTGTATACTATTGAGGAATATACTCTCAGAAGAATTTTTTGTTGGCATCTCTCAGTCATCAAATTGTGAGTTTGCCCTTCACCAATATTATGATTATGTATCTTTGAGTATTGTTGTTGATCAAATAAGGGACATTCTTTCTCTTATTTTAATGGGATTTAAAAATGTTATTTTAATTTTTTATTTTTAAAGGTTTGGCTGTAAAACCTACCTATCGGCTACGGGAAGTAATATTACCTACAGGGGGAATATATACTCCCCGATTACGGGGCATACCGAGATGCTACCCCCCTAAAAGGGGGGTACCAACCTACCTATATACAGGGGCTGAAATACCACCTAAAAGGAAATATATACCTCCCTATCTACAAGGGGGTAAAAACCAACCTAAGGGGGTAGTAACCTACCTATATAAGGGGGCTGTGTCCCTATCACAGTACCTACGGGGGGATATTACCTACTACCATGGGGGGTCCTAACATAACAACAGTGGACCCAAAACCTACCTCGGGTTCTACATACCTACCTACAAAATAAGGGGAAAAACTTTAAATACCTACTGACTTAATAGGGGGCGCCCCTACCAGAGGTAGGAAGTGGTAGGGAGGTGCTCAAAAAGTGTCCAAGATGTTTGTGTGGTAAATTCTGCCGGGAGAAGTTGTCATGGTGTTCTGAGTTAGATGGAAAAAGAAAAGGAAAAGGAACGACTAAGAGGAGCCATCACCTGTAAGTCTCTAGATATCAGGGGTTATTATCTTCGTGTTATTAGTGTTATTCACTGTCTGTATGGTGACCTGAAAGGGTGTATTCCCCTCGTGGTGGTATTGTAGGTTATATCGGCGCTTGTATAGTTTCAGCGTACACTTTTCCCTGATTCTAAAAGTGGATTTACACCTGTCCCTGAGATGAGGGATTTACTATCTTCGAAATAGTATTGTAATAAAGCCAGCTCACCTTTGCATGAACAAATAAATGTGGAGGTATCACCCTTAATCGCAGTTCCATCTTGTACTTTCTTGCTTGTGTTCATAGAGTTGTTTATTTTAGAAAGTGGTGAGATGTGTGACTTAGGAAAACCTTGGAGGCAGATATTGTATGGTGGCTGGTAGGGATAGTTCCAGGGCTGCTTTTTAGTTGTAAATGTATCCCTCACACAGCTCCATGAACAAAAAAGTAAAAAGGTTTTGACTTTTAGAATATAGTAACATAAAAACATGTTTTTTGTGGGCAATTATGATTTGTGAGTGTGAGGAAGGGCCTGTAAAAAGAGGTGTGGTGTAAATAGTGGGAATATAGTCTACAAAACAGTAGGGCAAACTTAACAACACTCCTGGACGTCAAAAGTTCTATCTACGCCACTGAGCCAAGCTAGTAGACTCAGGTCAAATGACTCCACTGCGTAGACTTGCCAGATTCTGATATTTGTAAGCGTACTAAGAGATCATAGGAGTAACTATAGATATACAGTAGCTATAGCAGCTGCTATGGGACCTAATGGCAAATCATTATCACTTTTTGTAGGGAACAAGAAGCTGGTGGCTTTCTGCTATCTAACACTGCAAAGTAAATCTCTGATATCTGGTGTTTGGAGCCTTCAATGCAGGTTCCTTCAAAAAGGAAAAAATAGTGTAGCAAGTAGCACTATTTTTTTGTTAAAATAATGGACACCATGACAAAAATCCAACAGACCTCATCATAGTCAGTGGTGTCCATCATACCACTGATTTAGCACCCTCTCTACGAAACATGCTGTAAACAGACTCTCAGATGCAGAGGTGAACCCATCCTTTACCCATACTATAATTATGACTTAAAGGGAACCTGTCGCATAGGCTATGCCCCCTTTGCTGAGGGCAGCACAAGCTAGTGACAGACCTGCTGTTTCCAGCACTGTGTCCCTTATTCTGTAAGATGCAGCAGTTTTAGAGCATTTACCCCTCAAATCTCATTGATGAGTAGGTGTTAGCCCCGCCCACCAAAGGCTATCCCCACCCACCTGGCAGTTATTCACATGTTTCTACCTATTCATAGTAATAGGTTTATCAGTTAAGGTGGGCGGGGCTAGCCTTAGGTGGGCAGGGTTTGAAAATAACTGACTCTTTGAATGACTCTTCGAATGGCTCTACTGGCTGAAAACTGCAGATTTGAGCATTAAATACACGAAAACTACAGCATCTTACAGAATAAGGGACACAGCACTGGAAACAGTAGGTCTGTCACTAGCTTGTTCTGTCCTCAGCAAGGGGGGCATAAACTATGTGACAGGTTCTCTATAAAGTGCTGCTGTTTCAGTCTCTGTCATTAGGTGGTGGAGGCCATCATATTTTGCAATAGGGTTCTGTGAATACTAGTTACACTTCTGTAAGAGACTCAAAGCTAAATATGACACATCCCTCTGTTCGCAATGACACCCACACAAAGAGATATTAATCATTTCCACTAAGCAAATGATAATGTGATTGGTCAACCACCCATCATTCTAAGTATCAATGGAGATTCATGTCTACACTGATCAGGCCTAGTTGATCTCTCATTAATGCATACAGTGGTGTTACCGCTCTTTCTCCAGATTAGACCTCTTCAGTTAAGTGAAACTAAGGTTACAAAAATAATTTTATAAGGCTGGGTTTACACAACTTAGCACAAACATGGATGAAACCATGCCCACATGCTGTAAGGAACAGAAGTTACATATGAAATTATAGGAATACCATATGTCATACACATAGAACGATTCCATATGGGAGAACCCAGGAGTGAGACAAATGTCCACATGGGTCTCATTCCCTTTTCGGACCAAGGGGTTAAGAGATACGGAAACAGACTACTATAGTATAAGAATGTAGCTCGGGCCCATCCGGGTCCGATAATATCAATGCCGTGTTTTTGTTACCTCTCCAGGAGATGTTAAGATCCATTTTGGGTTAGCGGTCCAAACACTCAGCCCAGAGGGGAAGCGGGGACATTGGACCATCCCAAGAGTGTAAGGTGGTGTGAGTGTGTGTGACCAACTAGGGTTAAAAAGCCTTGCAAAGAGCTACGTTGTTGTCTGCTGTGGGGATATATATCGTACTAGGTATATCAACAGGAACTTGCTGGCATCACGTGCCCCCATGTGACTGCACAGCACTAAACTTGTCAAGTAGTCTCAAAAATATGGGAATCTAGTAAGAGAACAAAGAGTGACTTTTAATAACTAGCACTAAGGCCTAACACTTGGTAACTGACCTTGTCTGTAGATACTGTCTGTACCCCATATTTGGAGTTGTATTTTAGACTTACATATAGACTTGTCTTGTGGGTTTCAGGGCATTCACCAGTGGGGTGGCTGGGCTTGAAATCCTTGCCTCCTTTCATTCACCCACATTTTCCCCACCCTTGCTTGAACTTGATGGACACGTGTCTTTTTTCAACCATACTAACTATGTAACTATGTTACTATGCAACTATGTAACTTATATATCTGTATTCACTGTCTGTCTTGTCTAGTGTGCCCCTAAGGCAATTAAATATTCAATTTAATCTTGGGCTGCTGTTTTATCTCGATTCCCAAACCCATAAGACCGTGTTCTCAGTTTTACATTATACACTACCGTGGATGGTTTCTGGCACAAAATAATATTGTCAATGGACAGAGATTATATCTAATGAGGAACTGGTGACAGTCTACCAGGCTGGTAGAGCTCTGGTGATAGTGAAAAGGGGTCTTGTAGCTGGTTAGGGTTGTCAGCAAGTGTTGTGCCACACTGGCAGTCGCGTGGGCTCTCACTCCCCATGTCTCCCTGTGCCTACGTGGACAGGGGGTTTCAGTGAAACGGTATCCAGCCAACCTTATGTACCCACAGGGGTGCAGAATGTCAGGTATACGTCACATAATGGGCCACGTATGAGACCCCGCAACGAACAAACAGAGCCTGTTTGTGATATTGACCCTAAAGCTTTTCCTCAAAAATGTCCTTATGCTACAACTGACCATAATAGAGAAAGCAGTATTAGGACTCAGTGACTAGAACTTTGCTAAATGGGACTTAGAAAAGAAGCAACAATATAGTATAGAAGTAGCTAACAAGCTCCAAGAACTTGGCCAGGTGTGCTGACATACTACCATTCTGAGCAGTTGTCTTGCATCCACTTCAAGCAAATAGCGGGAACGTTTCTGTCATTCATAACAATAGAAAGATTTGGGCTATAAATTTGGAATATTTTCTAATGTATATAACTGAGAACATAGGAAAAAATTAGGTCTAAACAAAAAGTCTTAATCTAGTTAAAGTCAGTTTTAGAAAAAAACATATTCCAAAAGGACTAATGACTATACTATCAGCATATTTACAGGACATATTAATTAATTATATGACAACCCAATAATGTGCCTTATTATAAATCCTGTAATGTTCACATTGGGACTTATATCAAAGTTTAGTCTGAAAAAATAGGGCACGGGTGAAGTAAGGAATGTAGCAAGTTATGACCAGAAGTGACAAAGCAGGTAATTAGGTCTAGACAGGAAAGCTGCCAGAAAAAACACCTAAACAGTAAGTACTGTAATACCATGCAAGGTTAAAATCTCTCACTTGAATGACATCTTTGCGTCAGTATTACTAATCAATTTGCACAGATTTTCATAGAGAGAAATATGTGTGGTGGGTGCGGGGTGAGCTGCATGAGAGTAGTACAATTAACAGGGATAACTATTTGACTTTACATACTTATGACCCAATTGGGTAAATCTGCACATACACATCACTGCACAATATGCATGTATTTGGCAGTGCACATGACCGTCACCAAATTCCATGTTTCACTGACTAAATATAAAATGACCTTATAAACCTGTTCAACTTCTGTCCATGTATGTTATCGTTAATTATAGTAATAACAACATCTGTTCTAATTATTGCATGTTTTTAGGCATTCCCTCTAAGTACACGACACTACTTAGATATTTCAGTCGACTGAAAACTGAATATTTTATATGCTCAAAATGCAATTAAATGTTTAGGCTAAGGTTCTGTATCTGCAGGTTTCTGCTTTGTTCATGTATATATTTAGATGTGGCACCATTTTGCTGCAAAATGTTATGGTTTCACAATGCAGCATTTTGCCATGTAGCTTGTACAAGTGAACCCCATGGATACATTGTGTTTTACCCATACAAGCTATGTGGCCAAAAACTACATTGCAAAACAGCAAAACTTTGCAGTAAAACCTTGTGTAGTTTTGGTGCATGATCCTTGATTGTGGAGTCCTTTCTTGACTTTGATTGTGCAAAAAATGCTTGTCCATACCCTCATCATTTCCTGCCTGGACTACTGTAACATTCTTCTCTGTGGCCTCCCATCTAGCACTTTTGTTCCCCTTCAATCCATCCTCAACTCTGCTGCCCGTCTAATGCACATTCCTTCTCAGCAAATCCCCTCTGCCAATACCTTAACTGGTTACCCATTACCCAGTAAATCGGTTCAAGTTATCAATCAAGACTATCCTTCCCCTATACATCTCTATCCAGATACCGGGCTTCATTTAATCCAGCTCCTCACAGAAGCTTTTTCTCTGCTACCCTCTTCTCAGCTCCTCACACAACCACCACCAAGGGACCTGAAAACACAGTAACCCTACTGCAACTACACAATAACACTAAGATCTCTGTCTTATTTTTGCTATGTAAATACAGTAGAGAATAAGACATACAATACTCTTGCCTTTTTCTCTTCTTCATCCACCATTACACCCAGACTATTTGTCAGATTGCCACCACTTTCAGTTTTAGCTTTGTTACTATTTATGCAATCAAATAATATTTTGGGGTTACTTTTGCTTTCTCTGGAAATGATTCTCTCTGTTTCACTCTTTCCTGTCTTCATGTGTTTTTTACACAATTTATTTTTCTCCTTATACAATTTTAATGCCTCTTCAGTACTTTCCGTCTTAAGTACTTTAAACACTTCCTTTTTATCACTTATTGTGCGCCTTACAGTTTTGCTTAGTTGGTTTCCTCCTGTTTCTAATGTGTTTAATTCCATAAAGGATTTATTTTTCTTTTGAGGATGCTTTTAAAAATGTCCCACTTAGCTTGTGAACTTATACTTTTGAGCACTTTTTCCAAGTATATGCTATAATGGCTGATAAAAAATAAGCCTTCTTTAATTTTAGAGTTTTGGTCGCTCCTTTACTAAACATTTTTTCAAAAAAGAAATGAAAACTTATTATGCTGTGTTCACTATTACCTAAGTAACCACCAACCTGTACATCCTGTCAAGTATACCAGTTAAGATTAGGTCCAGAAGTGCCCCTTCTCTTGCTGGATCCTGCACTAGTTAAAAAAGGTAATTGTCTTTTATTACGTTCAGAAACCTGTTTCCTTTGCTGGATCTTCAAGTTTCTGCTTCCCAGTTTATATCGGGGTAGTTGAAGTCCTCCATAATAATTACATTATTCTATTTTGCTGCCTCATCTATTTATCTTATTAGTAGAGTTTCTGGTACTGCCATTATACTCAGAGGCATATAACAAACCTCTATAAGCATTTTATTTTTCATTTCCCCTCCATAAGGTACATATAAAACTAAGGAGGTTAAAGGTCTGTGTCCAGTGACAGAAGGAGTGATATGTGGATACTTTGGCAATTTCATTAAGACAGTTGGGTAGATTTACTAATACTATCCTAAATTTAGACAGAATAAAGGCAGAGAGACTTAAACTAAATGTATCACTGTGACACGCTATGTGATAAATTTGCTGCACTTTGCTAGATATGTCCTCTACACCAATTTTTGGGGGGCTTCTTTAGAGCCAATGTTTGCATCAAGAAATCTTTGACATTTTAACACTGCTCTTAGCTATGTCTGGTTCAGCACATTTTTTGATACAATTTTAACCATAAATCAGGCAGATTTTGTCTTCAGTCAACATAAATCGTCCCCAGTGTCTACCAGCCAAGGGCTTCTGGACTCCTAAGGTACATTAGAATCCCAGAACCTGCAAACAGCTGCAATCCTAAACAGAAGAAGCTGTCATTTTCATAGTAGAGATGTCAAATTAATTTAGTCTTTTCTAAGAAGTGGCAGGAGAAACATTGTTTAAAATGTAAAATTACAGAAAGCTTTTCCTACCCTTAAACTTAGGTCTTTTTCAGAAACATATGTCAGTAGGGGACCATCAGGAGTGAATAAAATGTTTGGATCCCCCATTGGTAATACGTTTAGGAACCACTGATCCAAGACATTTTCTTGAATGTGTTTCTTTGCTTGATACAGGATTTAGGGGGAATAGAAATCATGTGAATTTTCTCTCAACTCTTATCACCGCCTCCTCCATTGTAGATTGTTAGCTATCTTGGGCAGGGTCCGCTTTCATTTTGTATTAGTTTGTTATTTAGTGTTATTATCATATTTGTCCTGATCTCATGTCCTGTATCCAAACATCTTTGGTTGTGCAGTACCCTGGAATTAATACTCTTCAAAATTAAACAATAATTATTAAACGTATGGTTAAATGGAGCCAGGATAGGGGAAAATAGACAAGAGTCATACTAATCCTCAAGTCTGCCATCGCTGCCATTCTGAAACCTCCCAGAATCCGCTCCTCTTTACTTCCTGTGCTGCGTGTCAACACACAAAAAGGCTCATGATCCATTCACTCACTATAGCGCGTGAGCTTCTTCTATTTGTTAGAACTAGAACCTGGAAGTGAAGAGGAGCAGATCCCAGGAGGCTTCATGGTGACAATGATGCGACTCAGGTTGATGAGTATCAATTTTTTTTTTCCTCATCTTTGCTCCATTGGGCCATTATTTTAACAAATTGGACAATTCTTTAAACAGACCACTGGCACTGAGACCTACCAGCAAACAGCTGACTATGCCAGAGAATGATTCAGCCATTTATGCATTTCACTTGCAGTGATCAGATGAATGGACATCCATGTAACACATGGATGACTTGAGTTCATGAGAGTCCCTGAAAACAATAGTGTCGGTTTCTGGGTGTCTTTCTGCTGTGGCTCAGAGTGTATTATCGTGTGTGATAGGAGCATCATCCCTTCTCACAACTGACAGGGGCTGTTTTAGTTAATCAATCACCCAAACCTTTTGAAGAATTAGTTACAAGGTCAGGGCTTGAAGAATGGGAAACTCATTTTTTTCTTTTATTGGAATATCCCTATAGTGGGTTTATCCAAAATGGACAGTTTCCTCTACAAACAGATTTTCTTTAACTGATCCACTGATCACCATGGGTGCAGTTACTGAACCTGTGGTTGTCGACACATTTGCTATTCAGGAACCTATATAAAGTCTATAAGTGTAGCCTATATAGCCTAGCATATCCCATCCAAGCTGTGCACAGGTGTGGAACTGTTTTGCAAAGGAAGCCACTATGTTTTTCTTATCTTTGAAAACCCTTTTAAAGTAACTTCCTGCCGCATAGCCATAAACAAGCACAGCACAATTTCCCTTTGGCTATAGAATTTAAATGTCTTTCCTTTAGCAGAAGCATAAAACTTCTTTAAGGTTATGTTTTCCAAACTAAACACAACAATAGATGTCCATCCAATAAGTCGGAGAGCATTTGTGGAGCTATTTTTACACTCAATTTCCACTACGATCTGTTTTTTTATAGTAGGCCACGTATGTGCATGTAATAAGAGAGTAATCATAAGCTGTCAGTTGACTGAGCTGGTGAACTCCACAGCAGCCAAGCTTCAAAGTCTTCATTCTCTACAGGGATGAATACTGCACACTGATGTGGCCAGGGGGATGTTAATCACAGGCTATTTTTGAAGCTCCCCCCTGCCCGGCAGAGGACTATTCAAACCATTACAGAATGAGATGTTTGCACTCATTTCCATTTTCAAGCTTTATGGCCCATTTAACTGCAACTCTGAAATCATTTAAAAGGTAATTGAGTTTACAGCAGAGGAAAAAATAAGAATCCTCCAAAAATTTTTTCATTATAACAAAATGTCAAGTCAGAACAACAGAAGGCAAAATTGAAAATTGAAGGTAAAGGACTAAAGTTGATCTCTTCAAACACGGGCAACCCTTTAGTAGGCTTCAAGTGAGCTAAAATATTAAATGGCAAAAAAAAAGTTCATAAGACTATTGGGAATACATTTTTCGGTTAGATATAGAAATCTTTAAATGTAACAGCATGATTGCCCTTTTCTGAGTATCAGGCTAATAAACAGAAGGCACCACACGATGGACCTTTTGTACGAAAATGGTCTAGGTGTAAGACTTTCTTTGTTTCCATAGTAACCAATTAGAGCTCCCCATTTATTTTTTCAAAGAACTATATGAAATGAAAGGGGAGCACTGATTGGTTGCTATTGGCAACTAAAAAAAGTCTTATATAATTTTCATACATGTCCCCCTATAAATGTTGTAACAATTTAGGAGGTTGCATGGTGTAAGGCTGCGTTCACACGGTACAGGACAAATACCAACCGGTTTTCCGGCCGGTATTTGTTCTGTTTTGCGGGGGTGGCGGCTTTTCTTCGCAATGAGCGGAGAAGAGCCCTACCCCTTCCCATTGAGGTGTTCATATTCCGTCCGGAAACCGGACGGAAGAATGAATATGCTCAATGTTTTTTGAGCGGACCGCGGGCGTCAAAACCGCCGGACGGAAAACCCGTGCAGTGGGGACTGCTGCACAGGTTTCCCATAGGAGCCCATTGTGCTAATTTTTGGCCGGTTTTTTCAAGCGGTCTGAAAAACCGCAAACCTGCTGAAAAACCGTCCGAAAACCCTTGCTGTGGGGACATGCCCTAAGATGAATATGGCTGCTTTCTTCCTGAGGCATCACCCTTGTCCATATGTTAGATCTGATAATGTAGCTTATCTTATCTTAAAAAATGTAAAAAACAAACATGGAGGTTGGACTCCAATACTGATCAGATTCTATAGACATGGTAAAGGTTGTTTTTGGGAAAAAAAAGTTGTTATGTTTTCTTATCACATCTAAGGAAGTGCATAATCTACATTTTTTTAAATTATTAAGATCACATATGGCCACATGTATGAAAACTGTCTAGGTCTAAAACTTACTTTGTTGTCCATAGCAACCAATCAGAGCTCCTCTTTTCATATAGTGCTCTAAAAAAATGACAGGGGCCCAGTTATTGGTTGCTATGGGCAGCAAAGTGAATTTTAGACCTAGACAGTTTTCATACATGTGGCCCATAGTGATTTGTATTATTTTCTTATCCTTTTAAAAAAAAATTCTCATGTATTTTTATTTTCTATTTTAAATCTATTTTCTATTACGGTAATTTCTTTCTTTCTTTTCCTGCACAAGATTATGGGGTGAGTCATCTTTCCTGAGCTGCTGTTTACAGAATATACAGATATTCCTTACAGCCGCTACATGGTCGGTAGGAGCCTAGGAACATGGGATGAGCTCTTAACTTCTGCAGTAGAGTCTTGTTGGCATGCTCTGTGTCCTGTGCAGAAGCTATTTTGTAGGAAGGGGGAAGGAAAGAGTTATGACTAGGGATGAGCGAATCGAATCTGACGAAGTAGAATTTGTTTAGAATTTCCGGAAAAATTTGATTCTAAACAAAGCCAAATTTCCTGGTGATTCGGGGGGAAAACGAAAAAATTTTTTTTCAAAAAAATGACCGCGAACATGGCGTGCAGGGGGCAAAGATAGGGGAAAAAAAAAGGAACGACAAAATCCCATGACAGCAGTTTGCACCATTCACGCCACCCCAGCTTCTGTGATGTACCCCCCCCTAAAAATAGGCCAGCCTTTTACATTCTGCCCTTGCCACTGTGTCTCTTATTGGACATTCCCCCTGCAAACAAAAATTTAGATTGCACTCTGTGCCAAAAATTTCCGATTGTAAGGCTTGGTAGGGGTTTTCCCGCTGGACCCCCGAAGGGTTTGGGTAAGCCCCCCGGGGAACGGAATCAATGGCCCCCGGTATTCACAGAGCCCGGCCAAACCCGGGTGGACTTGCTGCAGCGTGGGGGGCTACCGGGGTCGTTTACCCCCCGAGCGCTTGTTTTCCCGGCGGCGCCGAGGTTGGCGAGGTAAAAAAACAAATCCAAAAATCGTAGGGTGAGCGGGCGGATGGTCGGGCGGGGGCGACAAAGGTTCTGGTCGTGGAAGGCAAAAAGGTCGGGGAAAAAGCGCAGAGGGTTCGGAGTCGGGGAAACGAAGCAAGGGCGGTACTGGCAAGGCAACTTATATCAGGAACGCTTTCCAAAGGCACAGGGCAAACAAAGACCAGGGGGGGAAGTGACTGGGTCCCAAAATTTAAATGGGGGGCAGCCCCCCGGAAAAAATTACCCCAATTTCCCGGCACGTCCCTTTAAATGTACTAAAAAGAGCGCGCGCGGGCGGGGGCCGCTTTGCGATTCTCCCCCACGGGGAACGCGGACCGAACGGGGGGCGGTCGGGGGGACGGGAGATTGCCCCCGGCGCGTAGGGGACCCGGGGCCCCGGCCCCCACGAAAACCCGTTACGTCCCCCCCCCTTGACCCCCCCCTCCTTTTTTGGAGCAGAAAACTGAGAAGGGGATCCGATTCGGGGTTTTTTGCTTCTGGCCCCCCGGGAACCCCCCCCTCGGGTCCGAAGCCCTTCCAATTACGGGAAGAAGCGCTTCCCTCTGCCCGCTTCATCTCCAAGATGCCCCTTTACCTCAAAAGATGTCAGGGCGGGGTAAAGGGGAAAGTTTTAATTCCTGTGAAAAAAAAAACGGTTTAGGCCGGGTTAAGGAGGGAGACAGGGAATGCTTTTGGAAAACCGGGAGATGGAGGCAAGGAAGCTTTTACGTCACCGGGTTCAATGCCGAAAACCAAAAGGGTCCCGAGGGGAAACGGGGCCCAATTAAGACTCAAAAACCTTCAGCACACGTCTGGGAGAGCCAAACTTTGTCACCTGGGGGAATTTGGGGCAGGTCTTCCCTCTTGTCAGCCTGGTCTTAAAACGGGCGAGGCCCCGAAGTAGGGAAAAGGTGCATCCCCCGCCAGATGGCCCTTATATCCCAATTGGTCGTTGACACGGGAAAAATCCGGGAATCAGTGGCAGGGGAAGGGGGGTTTTGGGGGTGGCGGCCTTTGACTAAAAAAGAATGGAGAGACCCCCCGGCTGCCTCCGAGACGGATGGTTGTAAGAAAATTTGGGCCCCCCAAAGGAGCAGCTCGGCCCTTGCCCCTGAGTCCAAACAAAGTGACCGGTTTTCCCCCAAAAATCTGGTTCACCCGCTCCACCTGCCCTTGGGAAATGGGGTGTATGCTGACAAAAATCCGCTTGACTTGCAGAGGGAGCATAGTGCAAGGCAAATTGGGAAACAAATTGAAACACCGGGGGGTCGGAGACAATGTGGAAGGGTTTTAACCCATAAAGTCGGAAAAATGTCGAAGAAAATGATTGCAATTGTGGAGCAGACGGAAAAAAGGGGGAGAGGCAGAAGTGGGACATCTTCAGAAAGGTCATAACCACCCAGAGCCCCGAATTCCCCAGAGGAGCCGGGAAAGGTCAAGGGATAAAAATCCAATGGCTATTGGCCAAAAGGGATCTCGGCAGGGGCATGGATGCAAGGCCTGCAGGCCCCTGTGAGGGGGCCTTGTTCCGACACATGTGTTTAACAGGCGAGCGTGAAGTCCTTGACATTGTGGCGAGTCGGCCCCCCGGTAGTCCGGGATAAAAGCGTAGGACTTCCGTGCCCCCAGAATGCCACCAAGAGATAGCTACCCCCCCATTCAACACCCTTCCTGCGGGCCCGTGGCAAAAAAAGTCTTCCCATTTGGGAATTTTGGATTTTCTGCGGGACCCCGCGTGAACCAACCTTTTTTGGGAGAAATGTGTGTTGGACACGGGTTCTTTCCCCGCCCCACGTCGAGGCCGGGGATAGGGGGTCAGCCTTATTTTTTTTCCAGCAGGTGGAAATGTATGCAAAAAGTCGAAACGTGAGAAAAAGAGACCATCGGGCTTGGCCGAGGATTCAAGCGCTGGGCTGTCGGGAAGGTCAGTAAAATTCTTAGGGTCCGTAAGTGGATTGGGGTGACAGCCCCCCCCCACAGAGTCGCCACTTCCCCCGGGGCAAATTTGATGGCCAACAGTTCCCCCCGGCCCCCCCAATGGCATGTTCCGCTCCGCCGGCGAAAAGGTCTTAGAAAAGAACCCCCCATTGGAAATCTTCCCCTTGGGAACCTTTCTGGTGGGGGCCCCCCCCGCCCCCCAAAAGAAGACATCCACCTAAAGGAAAACGGTTTTTCGGGTGGGCCCCGGACCAAGCGGGTGCAGTGGAGAAGGCAGTTTTTAGTCAAAAAACCCTTTTCCCTCTGGAGGCCAGATTTCTGGGGTTTCGAGTTCTTCCTATTGGGGGCCACGAAGAAGCCCCAAAGGGGGAGAGGGGGGGGAATAAATTGAGGTAATTAATTCGAGAACCCCCGGGAACGGGTTGGCCCCGAAAAGACCGAAGGCCGGGAAATTGGGTAGACCGCAAGAGTTTTTGGGGCCCCTATTTACCCCCTTGGCAGAGACAATATACCCGGGAAAGGGGTAGGCTGGTTGATGGAAAAAAACTTTTTCTCCGCGGGGTACGTCGATTGCGCGCAGACGCCCCGCGAACCTGGCCGCACTTGGGGTTCGGGGGGTTTGAAGTTCAGGGGAAAAATTAGGATGCCACCAAGTACACAAAAAACGCAGGTGTACAAGAGATCCCGGAAGACCGTTAACAAATTCTTAAAAACACGCGGGAGCTTTTTCAGAGCCAAAGGGCATCCGGATTTCGAAATGTCCTCTCGGGTATTAAACGCCGTCTTCCCGTCCCCCCCCCGAATTTGATGAGGTTTTAGGCACCTGCAGAACCAACTTTGAAAAAAACCTTTAGCCCCCCTTCAGGCGGTCGAAAAAATTCTGCGATCGCGGGAGGGGTAGCGTTTTTTTACGGTGATTTTTTTTTGGTCCCCGGGATCTATACAGGGCGGAGGGAACCAAAACCTTCTTCTGTAGAAGAAAAACCCGGCTTTTTGGGTGGGGGGAGGACTTACGGAAAAAAACCCCTCCGGTAAAGGGACAGCTAACCCCCCCGGGCGGTTGGCGGGGGGGGTAATGGGGGCTCGAAGGCCGATGTGTTTCGCGATCCCCCCCGGAGGAAAAAACGGTCCCCAAAGCCCCGGACTCAGGGAGGCCCCGGCAAGGCCGGCAAGGGGTGCGGGAGAAGTGGTAGGAAGGGGTGGCACCTCCAAACAGAGGTTTTTTGGCACGGTTTTCCCAAAAGGGACCTCACCTTTTCCAATCCAGCGTAGGGGCGGGGGACGTGCAGCCAGGGAAGCCCCAAAAGGGGCGCCGAGGAAGCCGGGGCAGAAGGGAACCCGATCTTCTCCTTAGTGGCCCCCCCCCGGGAGTCCCCCCTGGCCCGGGGGATGTAGGGGTCAGTGAGGGTCCCCACAACCGAAAAAATCAGCAAAAGGGTTTCTAGGCGGATCAGGCCCGGGTAAACCGGGTTTAAAAAGGGATGGATAAATTCCCGGCTGCCCCGGTCCAGGAAAGGGAGCTCCGGAAACTTTTAGACATCCCCTCCCTGGATCATCAAACGGGGTAGGAAAAATGCACCTGGGCCCTCCCCCCAACGGCACCTAGGTGGAGGTTTCCCGGCGCTGTGGCGAAGGGGGGGGGCTTTGGGAATGGTCCGGGGTGGCGCCCCTGAGCATAGCTTTTTTTTGGGGGCTCTTCTGCCCCCTCAGTGAACCCCTTATTCGTGCGGGGGGGCAAAGGTGAAATTAATTCGTTCAGGGGGGGAGGGAGGTCTCTTTTGCCAAAGCGCTTTACCCCGGGGAAGACCCCCTTTTTGAAGGTGGAACGAGGGCGGCATGTTCCATGCAGCTCCGAAGCCCAGGGTACGGAATTGGAAACCCCCATTGTCTCCCCCAGAGGGGCTCGCCCCGACGAGGTCAAGAGGGGGGGTCTCAGCAGGGAAACACGCGCCCGGTTCCTCAAAACGGTGCGGAATTCCGGGAGGAAGGTCTGTAGGTCCCGCAGTCACAGGGCGTTCCCCGTCCCCCGGGGGGGTTGCCCAAGCCAGGGCCTTCCCCGGGAAAATAGGCTCACAACGAAGGGCCCCCCCTTAACCTCTCCCAGGGAAATGGTCCCCCACAGTTCCACGGGCTGATCATGCGTAATAAACCCGGCAGAGTTGGGATCCCCCAAAAGTGGAGGGTAGGGGAGCCCAAAGCTTGGGTCCCCCGGTGGCCAAAGGAAAATGCAGATGTGCGGAGCCCAGACGGAGGGGAGGACTTTGCTGGGGGTGCAA
The DNA here is from genome assembly GCA_025379985.1 of Phyllomedusa bahiana. Lineage (NCBI taxonomy): Eukaryota > Metazoa > Chordata > Amphibia > Anura > Hylidae > Phyllomedusa > Phyllomedusa bahiana. The sequence continues at coordinate 61,454 of JAODAL010001992.1, read as the reverse complement.
GGGGCGAGCTCTGGCGGGAGGGGCCCAACTGCTGTCCTGTTTTTGCGATTTGTTGCGATTGTGGGCAACAAACGCGTAAATCCGCGGGTGCTTTGGGAGAGGATTAAGGGATCCCCGGTGGATCTTTTTGTAACGGACTTGATAGTGGGGTCCGCGGACCACCGCAAGCGATGGGGTGCCACCCAGGGACGGAAACTAAGTACCCCCCCGGGAAAAAACCAGGCCCCCCCGAAAAAAGGGGGTGGACTTGCTGCAGCGTGAGGCTACCAGGTCGTTTACCCCCCCGTGCTTTTTTGCCCGGGGCGGCAGCCGAGGTGAGGGGTCAAAAAAATACCCCCCCCGGGCCCCCGGGTTTGGGGTTTTGGGGGGCCCCAAAATTTTTTGGGGAAAGGGGCCCCCCCCCCCCCCAAAATTTCCCCCCCCAAAAACCCCCCCCAAAAACCCCAAAATTTTTCCAACCCCCCTTTTCCCCCCAAAACCCCTTTTTTAAAAACCCCCTTAAAAAACCCCAAAGGGGCCCCCCCCCCCCCCCCGGAAAAAAAAAAGGGGGAAATTTTTTCCCCCCCCCCCCCCGGGGGTGGGGGGCCCCCCCCCAAAAAAAAAGGGGGCCCCCAAAAATTTTCCCCCAAGGTTCCCCCCCCCTTAAAACCCCCCCCAAAAAAACCCCCCCCCCCAAATCAAAAAAACCCCGGAAAAGGGGGATCCCCGGGGGGGGGGGGGGGTTTTTTTTCCCCCCCCAAAAAAAAGGGGGGGTTTGGGGGAAAAAGGGGGCCGGGACCCCGGGGAAAAAATTTTTTTTTTTTAAAGTTTTTTTTTTTTGGCCCCAACTTGGAAAAAAAGGGGGGCCCCCCCCAAAAAGGGGGGGCCCTTTTTTTAAAAAAAAACCCCCGGGGCCCCCTTTGGTTTAAGGGACCCAAAAAAGGGGGGGGCCCCCAAAACCCCCCTTTCCAACCCGGGGGCCCCCCCAAAAACCCTTTTTTTTTCCCCGGGAAACCCTCCTTGGGGCCCCCCCCAAAAACCAAAAAAAAAAAAAGGGGGGTTTAAAGGGGGGTTTTTGGGAAACCGAAAAGGGGGGGGCCCCCCCCAAAAGGGGGAAAGGGGGGCCCCGGCCCCCGGGGGGAAAAAAAACCCCCCCCGGGGGCCCCCCTTTTTTTTGGGGGAAAAACCCGGGAACCCCCCCCCCCCTTTTTTTTTAGGGGGTTTTTCCACCCCCTTTTTAAGGGGTTGGGGGGTTTGGGGTTTTTTTTCCCCCCCCCCAAAAATTGCCCCCGGGGGGGTTTTTTTGGTTTTTTTTCCCCCCGAAATTTTTTTTTTTGGGGGGGGAATTTTAAAAAGGGGGGAAAAAATTTTCCCCGGGGGGGGGGGGAAAAAAACCCTTTTAAAAAAGGGGGGTTTTTTTGGGGTTTGGGAATTCCCCCTTTTTTTTGGGGGGCCCGGGCCCTTTTTTAAGGGCTTTTGGAAAAAAAAAACCCTTCGGGGAAAACCCCCCAACCCCCTTCCCCGGGAACAAAAAAAAGGGCCCCTTTTCCCCCAAAAGGGGGCCCCAAAATTAAAAAACAAAAGGAATTTTTTTCCCCGGTTTCCCCGTTTTTTTTTTTCCCCTGGGGGGGGTTTTCCCACCCCCCCCCCTTTTTTTTGGGGGGGGTTTGGGGTTTGGGGCCCCCCCCCCCCCAAACCCGGGGTTTTTCCCCTTTTTTCCCCCCTTTTTTAAAAACCCCCCCAAAACCCCCCCCCGGGGGTGTTTTTTTTTCCAAACCCGGGCCCCTTTTTTCCCCCCAGGCCCAATGGGCCCCCCCCCCCCCTTTTTTGGGGGGGGGCCCCCCCCTTTTCCCCCCCCGGGGGGTTTTTGGGGGGGGGTTTTTTTTCCCCCAAACCCCCCCCGGGGGTCCCTTTTTTTTTTAAAAAAATTTTCCCCCCAAAAAAAATTTTAAAAAATTTTTTTGGGCCCCCCCCAAAAAAAACCCCTTTTTTTGGGCGGGGGGGGTTTTTTTTTTTAAAAAAAACCCACCGCCCCCCAAAAAACCCCAAAAAAACCCCCCCTTTAAATTTTTTCCCCTTTTTAAAACCCCCCCCCCCCCCAAACCCCCCCTTTTTAAAACCCCCCAAAAGCCGGGGGGAAAAAAAAACCCCCTTTTTCCCCCAACGGGGCCCCCCTTTTAAACCCCTTTTTTTTTTTTCCCCCCCCCCCCAAAAAGGGGCCTATTTTTTTCCCCCTTTTAATTTTCCCCCTTTTGGAAAAAAAAAAAGGGTTTTTCCCCCCCAAAATTTTTTTGGGGTCCTTTTTAAAAAAATTTTTTTTTAAAAATTTTTTGGGGGGTTAAAAAAAAAAAAACCCCTTTTTAAATTTTTTTTTTCCCTTTTTTTTTAAAAAAAACCAAAAACCCCCCCCCCCCCCCCAAAAAAAAAAAAAAATAAAAAAAAAACCCCCCCCCTTTTTTTTTTTTTTTTTGGGGGGGGCCCTTTTCCAAAAAAAATTTTTCCCAAAAAAAATTTTAAAGGGGGGGGGAAAAAAAAACCCCCCAAAAAAAAAAAAAAAAGGGGTTTTTTTAATTTTAAAAACCCCCTTTTTCCCCCGGGGGCCAAACCCGGGCCCCCCCCAAAAAAAAATTTTTTTTTCCCCAAAAAAACCCTTAAAAAAGTAAGCAAAAAATTTTTTTTTTTGTTCAAAAACCCCTTTTCCCCCCCAAAAAAACCCCCCCCGGGTTTTTTTTTGGGCCAAAAAAAGGGGGGGCCCCCCCTTTTTTTTTTAAAAAATTTTTCAAACCCCCCAAAAACCCCCAAAAAGGGGGGGGGTTTTTTTTTTTGGGGCCCCCTTTTTTTTAAATTTTTTTTAATAAAAAAGGGGGGGGGGTTTTTTTTTAAAAACCCCCCCCCCCCCCAAAAAGAAAAAAAAAACCCCCCCCAAAAAACCCCCCAAAAAGGGGGGGGGGGGCCCCCCCGGGGGGGGGTTTTTTTGGGGGTTTTTTGGGTTTTAAAAGGGTTTTTTTTTTTAAAAAGGGGTTTTTTAAAAAAATTTTTTTTCCGGGGGGGCCTTTTTTTTCCCCCCCCTTTTTCCCCCCCAAAAAAATTTTTTTTTTCCTTAAAAGGAAAAACCCGGGGGGGCCCCCAAAAAATTTTTTTTTCCCTTTTTTGGGGGGGGTTTTTTTTTTTGGGGGAAAAAATTTTTTTTTTTTTTTAAAAAAAAAAAGGGGGGTTTTTGAAAAAACCCGGGGTTGGGGGGGGCCCCCCCCAAAGGGGGGCCCCCCCCCCGGCCCCCCCCCCCCCCCCCGGGGGGTGGGGGCCCCCCCGGGGCCCCCGGCCCTTTCCCCCCCTTCCCCCCCGGCCCCGGGGGCCCCCCGGCCCCCCTTTTCCCCCCCGGGGCCCCCCCTTTGGGGAAAATTTTTGGGGGGGGGGGGTTTTTTCCCCCAATTTTTTTTTTTCCCCCCCCCCCCCCCCCTTTAAAACGATAGTGCCCTTTTGGGGCCCGGGGAGGGAAACGTTTCCCAAGTGTCCCTTTTTTCCTTTTAAATGTGTAAACCCAACCTTTTGCCTCCGTCCCCCTTTACCACGAACCTTTGCCGCCTTTTCCGACCCCTTTTGCCTGTCCCCCCACAAAGGCCTGCTTCACGAAATTTTTACCACGCAACACCTCGGCTTTCCACCGCAACAAGTCCCCGTCAGGGGGACACCTGGTTTGCAATCCGCCGCAGCCCCCAAATCCAAACCCCCTTTTCGGCGGCTCTGGTGAAAACCGGACCTACTTTTGAAACCCCTTTTCCCCTGGGGTGGCCACAACAACGCCTTTGGTGGTCCAGTGGAACCCCCTACCACCTCCAAAAAGACCAATTTTTTTCTTGCAGTAAAAACCCTTTAGGGGGTTTTTCCCTGTATTGACGGGCATTGATTTTGCAAGTTAAAAAGATCAAATAATTTTTGGGGAATTTTTAACCCCCTTTAAAAACCAAGCCTTTTTTTTCCCCTTCCTTTTTTTCCTTCCATCTTTTAAAGCCCCTAACAATTTTTTATTTTTTTAGACTACATTTCGTTAAAAATTTTTTTTTTGGCCAAAGGGCAAGAAAATACCTTTTAATGGTGCCCTTGACCATTACTTTTAAAAATTTCCAAAACCCCCAAAAAAAAGCTAAACCAAAAAAAATGTAAAAAAAAAAAAAATTTTGGGGCCAAATTTTTAAAGGAGGGTTTTTTTTCTATGAAAATTCTTTGATGGGTATAATTGTCCTGTTTTCTGTTTTTGCTAGCCTGTGGTACAATTCGTCTTGATTACTTATAGGTACGGGTTTGCATTATTATTTTTGTATTTATAAAATAAATAAGAACATTCTCTTTATTTAAATTTGCGCCATTTGCTGCAAGCAATAACTTTTTCATCTATGGACCTAAGTGTGAACTCATTTTTTAAAGGATATAGTGTAGATTTGTTTGTTATATTTTGTATTACTTGCAAATTTTCCGATCTCTTCTTTATTCTAATTTTTGTAGTGATATTTATCTGGCATATTTGGGAATTTGCTTCTTATTCGGCGTTAACCATTACGGTTACAAAATCGTTGTTATTTTTAATTAGATTAGTCATTGTGTGGATTCTGGCTTTACATTTTTTGTGTAACTTTTTTATTATTTCTATTTCTTAAGGAAGATGTTTTGAACTTTTATTTATTTTTTTTTTTACTTATAAAACTTTAATTTTTTTCATGTTTATGTAGTCCCCTTAGGGCACCTGGATTTCTGGGTGCTGTTCAACTTGTTTACCATATGATTATTTAATGTACATAGTGCAGAAAGGTTTACAAAGATAGTGCTATTATTATTTCCTTCCTATGGCAGGAAGTAATTGGAGTAGTAACATGGCAGCTAAAGAGAGTTCATTAGGCTTCCGTCTGCCATGGCAACCGATCGGCATCTCATGATCTTGTTTCGGGAGGGCTCGATCAAGGGAAGAAACAGAGCGCACCATTTCTCACTCAGACTGTGGTCACAGCCTCTGAAGGGTTAAACAGCAGGGATCAAAGCTGTCGTCCATATTCTCTTGTAATATATTAACACCTTCACCGCCGATATGAGAGCAGGTTTAGTGAGCGAGAATGCTCCACACTCCCTTGCCAAAAAACGGATATACCCATAAGTCCAGTGTCAGTAAGGGGTTAATGATGTGGGTAACCCAGCTTAATCATCGAGTCCTAAACAACAAATCAGTCAACCTGCATGTATAGTGAAAGAAAATACAGGAAATAAGGAGTTTACCCTCTCTCTTTCAGTTGTCGAATTTCAAAGGAAAAAACAAGGTTGCAGGAACCCCTCTTAGGCCGTGTTCACACGGCTTATTCCCGATGGATTTGTGAGCCGTATTGAGCTCTCAAATCCGCGTGAATAAGGGGCGGGACCGGGGGCGGGGCGGAGCGCGGCGGGGGCGCGCTCCGGCCCCATAGACAATGCATTGTTGAACGGCGCGTACGAGCGTAATTATTGTGCCATGTCAGTTTCTCTCGCCGGCGGACTTTCGCGAGAGGGGGGGAGGCGACGGTATCCATGGTTCCTATGAGAGCAGTGGATCTACCTTAATGACAGGGGACGGGGATTGGCGCCGTATGAAGCGCAAATCCGTGCGCGGTGTACTGAGCCTATTCGTTGACCATTTAAGCAGTGTGAACGAATAGGCCTTAGAGGTAAGGTTTACATGGCTGCTTTGGGAAATGTTTTTATAAACAATTCTGTGCTCGAAATGATCCAGGAGACTTTGTTCAAAACTAGTCTTGTCAAACTTTTTCAAATTGGGAAAACAGTTTTGCAGTGGACACAATCCTTTTTTTTTTTCTGGGGACATTTTTTTTCTTCGCAGGGTTAAAAAAACAGGGGCTTTCTTTTTACAAAATAAAAAAAAAAAAAAAAAAAAAAAAAAAAACTGTCATGTCAATTCTTAAGGCAGATTCAAAAATACTTTATTAAATCTATGGTTATAACATAAAAACAGCATCCAGATTACATCAAAATAATTTTGATGTGGTTTAATGTGGTTTTAACATGGATTCATGCCCAAAGCCACATCCAAAGTGCCCCAAAAGAGCTGGCAATCTGCATCCAAAAACCACATCCAAAACTGCATTGAAAAACACATGTCTTCTGCAGCTACTGAGTGGCTGCTGCAGTCATCTGACATTTCCTGATATCAATGACTTCCAGAACCCAGTAGTAAACAGAAAACCCTATCAGCTGCACTTTCAGTTTTTCAAATCTCTTATAGGAAGACTTCATTTCATTTACTACAATTAGAGATGGGCGAATTTCCCGAAATTCGTTGACGTTTTCTTCGCCGAATTTCCGGCAAAAAAATAACTTCGTTCGAATTTTTTACTTCGGCACGAATCACGTTAAAAAAACAGCTATTTCCAGGCTGACAGAGCCTGCAGGGTGCTGTAGATTGTTGTGCCACAGCAGCATGAGGTCAGAGTGTGGCTACACAATGAACATTCTGAGGTGGCAAAAACTGGGATTAGGCAAAGAGTGGCACACAATCTACTCAGTGTGTAGGTCACGCAGCTGCCACCAGCTGCAGCTTGAGGTCACTAGTGGCACAATACACAGTGTGTAGTAACGGCTGAGCTAGCTGCCAGCATGAGCTCAGGACAGTGGCACAATGACAGTGTGTAGGTCACGGCAAGCAGCTCGAGCATGCAGCATTGAGGTCGACAGTGGCACGAATGACCTATTCTGGAGGTCGGAAAAAAAAACAAGGAATAGGCCACAGAGTGGGACAATGACACAGTGTGGAGGTAACGCAGCAGCCACTGCAGCCGACACTGAGGTAGGACAGTGGCACAATGATACACAGTGTGTAGGTCACGGCAGCTGCCACATCAGCAAGCATGAGGTCAGCACAGTGGCACAATGACCAGTGTGTAGGTCGCGGCAGCAGCCACAGCAGCCAAGCATGAGGCCAGACCAGTGGCTCTTTGACAGTCGGTAGGTCACTGGCAGCAGCTACACAGCACAGCATTGAGGTCAGAACAGTGCACAATGACACAGTGTGTATGTCAAGACAGCAGACACAACAGCAGCATGAGGTCAGGACAGTGGGACCAATGACCCCCCCACAGTGTGGAGATCACGCACAGCAAGCAGCAGCATGAGGCGACGTGGCACCAATGAGACAGGTGTGTAGGTCATGGCAGCAAGCCACACAGCAGCATGAGGTCTGACTGTGGCACAATGACAGTTGTGTTGTAGGTCCCGGCAGCAGCTACCACCCTACCTAAGCAGCCGAATGAGGTCAGACGTGGCAACAATGACACAGTGCGTAGGTAACGGCCAGCAGCCGCTCAGCCAGCAGGCATGAGGTCAGACAGTGGCACAATGACAGTGTGTAGGTCACGCAGCGCCACAGCTAGCGCATGAGGGTCAGGCAGTGGCACAATGACATTCCTGGAGGTGGCACTCAAAAAAAAATCTGGATAAGGCCACAGAGGAGGGACAATGACACAAAGGTGTAGGTCAGGCCAGCAGCCACAGCGAGCAGCATGAGGTCGACAGTGGGCACAATGGACACAGGTGTGTAGGTAAACCGGCAGCAGCCAACAAAGCAGCATGAGGTCAGACAAGCAACAAATGTCACAATGACAGGTGTAGGTCACCGCAGCAGCTCACAGCAGCAGTTGAGGTCAGGACAGTGGCATAATGTACCACAGTTGGCGTAGGTCAGGCAGCAGCCACAGCAAGCAGCATGAGGTTCCAGACAGTGGCACACAATGACAGTGTGTAGGTCTCGCAGCAGTCAAAGCAGCGCATGAGGTCAGACAGTGGCACTAATTGACATTTATGGAGGTGGGAAAAAACAGGAATAGGCCACCAGAGAGGGACATTGACACAGTGTGGTGAGTCACCGGCCAGCAGCCACAGCAGCAGCATGAGGGCAGGGACAGTGGCACAATGACTGTGGTGTAGGTCACCCGGCAGCAGCCACAACAGCCGCATGAGGTCAGACAGGGGCACAATGACAGTGTGTAGGTCAGGCTGCAGCCAGAGCAGCAGCATGAGGTCAGACAGTGGCACATTGAACAGTGTTTCTAGGTCACGGCAGCAGCCACAACAGCAGATGAGGTCAGACAGTGGAACATGACTTTCTGGATGGGTGGCAAGCAAAACAGGAATAGGCCACAGAGTGGCACAATGACTGAGAGTGGAGGGTGTCGGCGGCCGAGGAGCAAACAGCATGAGGTTCAGCGAGTGGCACAATGACACAGGTGTGGAGGTCACGGCAGCAGCCACTGCAGCAGCATGAGGTCAGACAGTGGCACAATGACAGATTGTGGAGGTGGTGGCAATCTGTACCTGGTAAAGTTGGTTGGTGGCAGTGGAGAACGGTCAGCAAGATGTTGGTGGCATCAGGTGGGTAGGCGGCTTCAGAATAGTGGCTGTGACAGGTAGTTTGAAACCCAGACTCATTTCTACACAGTTTGGGTGCGGCGTCATGGCTGTTGTAGTCGGATCGGCCTAAGGCATTGGTGTGTGGAATCTGGCCGAATCCCACGCTGATTCATCTTGACAAAGGTCAGTCGTTCCACATTTCCCGTGGACAAGCGGGTTCCCTTGGGGTAACGATGGCCCCCGCTGCAATGAACACCCGCTCATGATGCCACACTATTGGCAGGGCAGGACTAGCTTCTCAACTGCAAACTCGGCAAGTTGCGGCCACACATCCATGTTTTTGGCTGCCCAGTAGTCAGTGGTTCTTCTTAAATGGTGGTGGCAGAGTGCTTGCCCAAGTAGGCCACAACTGTTGGTTCAGGGTCAGCTCCAGTCCTGATGCCTGCTGCTGGCGGCTGCCGCACCCTCACTAGGCGGGTGAGGAAGCTGCTACATCAGTGACTCCAGGACTTAGGTTGTGCTGATGAGATGGTACTGCTCCAGAGCTGGACACAAACCTTTCCCCCGGCAGCTGCGGCAGTAGTACGTGAGCGCTGAAGTACCCCGCCGATCAGACCTGGCAGAGGAGGATGGATGCGCTCTTGGGCCAGCGGCAAAACAGACTTCGAGGATTTCCCTATATGTATTTGAGTTTGTCCTCCTCTCAATAGCTGGGAAAAGGCTCCCATTTTTGGACCCCGGTAGCGAGGGTCCAATAGGGTGGAGAGCAAGAAGTCATCCCTCTGCCGGATGCTGATATTCGACCTGTCACTCTAGCCTAGGCATATTCGCAGCATTCTGCGGGCCCATCTGCACAAGTGACTCGAGGGGCCTCCGCTGCCATCAATCTCCACTGTATATGCCACGGTGCTTGCTGGGTCATCTGCCTCGTCTTCCTCATCTCCATCTAAGCTCTTCCAGCTGCTCCTGCTCCTCCTCTTTGTCAACCTGAGGTAGGAAATCAATCATTTCACCCAGGACATTGTTTCTGCTCCAATGTCCCTCTCTCCTCCATCCAATTTCAGTCCCCACCGGGACTCTATGTGGCCCGCGAGTTAGCTCGCAAGGTCTCCAGTCCCCTGCCCCAGACAGGATTTTTCAGCATCTGTTCCAGGACATGAGCAGTGGAATGACGTTATTCATCCGTAGAGTCCTGGCGAACTGTCAAATAAGTCTCGCCCCTCGAATGGCCTCAACACAACGCAGGTGTCACGCATGACTGGCCACTGGCTGACATCAAGTTTCACAGGGGTGTACTTCCTGTCTGCCTGGTTCATCAAATAATCGTTAAAAGGCCTCTCTGTTCATACAGTCGGTCCAACTGTGCAGGCTGGAATTCCAGCGGGTGGAAAAACATCGCATATCAGAGTGTGTTGGGGGAGGCCGTTCTGCGCTGCACTCGATAGGGGTCCTGGCTTTGTTTACGAATGGATAAAGTGCATGCACAGTGTCTCCTGGCCATTTTCAGAATGTTCTTGAAGATCGGGTTAGAATTCAGGAATCCTTTTCACAAACAGATTGTAACCACGTTTTGCGCCTTGCAGGGCGCATGGACCATCCCTCCTCGGTGCAGCACGGACACCATTTCCTCCCATTGTCGGTCCTCCATGGTTCGATTGCAGTTGGCGGCGGTGAAAAGCCACACATCGATTTCTTGACGGCATGACGCAGGAGCTGTTCCTCACCTGGTGTGACTTCGTTCGCCGAGGCAAGCCAGTTGTGAACCTGCGTGAAAACCCCTGTGCCCTTACAATGTGTATGATGGAGCAGTTCTTGTAGAGCTGAGATGGTGGTGAGAGGGAGGCGGACATTGGCGCTGGAGCCGCAGTTTGACAACGTGGAGGAGAAAGCGGGCGGTCTCCTGTCAAGTTGTTGGTGTGCCTGGGCCGGAAGCACATCAACCTGGGGCTGTAAAGGACAGGTTACTGGCCCGCTTGACCGTATTTTACAGCTCCAATGACGTCCCGCGCGCTGTGCACCTTGGAACAAACTGATAAGCTTAGGACTGGCCCACATTCTGTTCTTCACTATGTTTGATGTGCTGGTACTGCCTTTTTGGAAGAAAAAGAAGTTTCATCTTGGAACTCTCCATCTCAGCTCGGACAAGCATTAGTTCTGGATTCGGTGGCAGAAGTCCAACCATTTGGAAGGATGGACTGCTAGTACCAACAACTTGCGACAGGAGCACGGTCAGTGCTGCACTTAGGATGGTTGGATCGCATTACTGTTTTCTCTTTGCAATCGCCTCGCTGAACGACTGCTGGCGCCATGAGTAGCGTGGAGCAGGAGCATCTGGACCGGGATTATGATGTCAAAGAGCAAAACAGATCCTTTTGCAGAGGTGGTGGAGCTGTGACTTCATGCAATGGCATGCGTGCCATGGATCGATGCTGCTGCAGCTGCGGCGGCAGGATTGACCCACCACATCTGAAGCCACGTTTCTCCTCAGGCCACCGGATGGTGACGCTGCATGTTGCTTGATGCAGGGCCGTGGTGCCAACGTTAGGCTCCTGGCCACGCTTCAGTTTCTGACTAACAGATTCTACATATACCCCATATTCGGCTCCTCGTGTCTTAGCAAAAACGCCACACCGTGGTATCGGATTTTACCGCCAACGCTCCGCACTGAGTGACTACTGACGCGCTGCCTCGCTGGGCACCTGCTGCCGCTATTTATTTTCTTGGGTACCTGCGAAGCGGGTTTTTTACCCGTGGCCGCTTGGCTCACCGACCTCACACTGCTGCTATCCTGCTGACTCACACGGCCACACGGTACCCACTATCTGCTGGCTGCGCCACTGCCGGTAGCGAGCTGACGCCATCTTCTCATGACGATGTTGATAGCTTGCCTCACCCAGGCTCCCAAGTGCACGGTCGGCTTAACATCATCATCTATTTGTGTTTCATGTCTACTGATGTCCTCACTCACCGGTCTTGGTATGCAGAGAGGCTGTCCCCTCACCAATCATGACTTCCATGCTACTATCCAACCATCTATACTTTGCTGCCTACTTGGCAAGAAGCGGGGAGATTCGGCCATCATTTCTTCGCTGCAAGTAGATGTGACTGCCTCCTCAAATTTGTTCTTCCTCGTCTATTTAGTGGCGCTGGCCCAGACCAATAGTAGATCTCTGGTGGGGACCGGATGGAAAGTAGACGGTGGTTGAGGACAGGTGAGGGCCGCTGACCCGCTCCCGGCCATGCCAGCTAAGGGGTTGTGTTGTCGTCGTTCCCACCGACTCTTGGATGGGGTTGTTCAAAGATGTCATTGGGAGGATGTGGATGACTAGTCAACCAAGCAAGAACCCTTGAGTTGCTAGTCAATACACGGGACCGCTAGATGAGCAGCGGCAGTTGCGGCTATCACGAGTACCACCTGCTGCGAACGTCACCTTGCTGTGTGCGACCTGGGCCTGGACTGTTTGTGCTTCTGCCACTCGCAGGTGAAGAGCTGCCACCTCTCTGTCTGACATACTGTTTGTTCTAAAAAGTACAGACACTGTTTGATGGAAGATTTCTGTATATGATAAATTACACACCTGTATTTTGACGCCAAAATGAACCCAGTAAACAAGCTTGGTTAAACCTTGGATTTAAATTGCTTCCACAAATGGGCAGGAAAAAATTGACTTGTATGTGCCGTTTAAGAAAACTCTGGTATTTAAGGATATAAAAGCACAAAAACAGGCTTAATTAACCCATTTAGACTATGAATTATGCTACAGAATTTCTTCTGTGGAGTGAAAAACAAAGTTTCTTTTACTGAGTACAACTGTCAGAACAACGTTAATTAACCCCTGGATGTAAACTGCGAAAAAGAATTGAGAAACCCACAAATGCAGTTTGAGCTGTTACAATTGCGTGTTTTTTTACCCCCAAACACAACAAGGAAAAAATTTTAAATTAACCTTTGCTTGTGTTTTGGTACGGGGAAAAAAATGAATTTTTTTTGGCGTTGAAAATGCGGTTTTTGGGGAAAATCACCACAGCTGAAAAAAAAAGCTTAATTAACCCTGGATGTAAATTGGCAAAGAATTGGCCACCAAAAAATGTAGCTTTGTAGCGTGTTACAAATGGCGTGTTTTTTAGTACACAACAAGAGTTTAAAATTGAAATTTAAACCCTTCGCTTGTAAATTTATGCTACAGAAAAATGTATATTTTTTGGGCGTTGAAAATGACGGTTTTTTGGGGATCACCAAGTGAAAAACAAGCTTAATTAACCCCTGGATGAAAAATTGCGCCAAAGAATTGACCCACCACAAAAGTAGTTTGAGGTTTACAATGGCGTGTTTTTTGTCCAACAAGAGATAAATTGTAATTAACCTTCGTTGTGAATTTGTCAGAAAATGTATATTTTTGGCTTTGAAAAATGACGGTTTTTTTGGGCCCCCAAAAGCTGAAAAAAACGTTAATTACCCCTGGATGTAAATTGCCCCAAAGAATTGAGCACCCAAAATAGTGTTTTAAAATTTTAAAAGGCTGTTTTTTAAAATAAACAAGGAAAAAATTGTTTAAACCCCCTTTTGGGAAAATTTATTCTTGTGCTTGGCAGTAGGAATTTAAAAAGTATATGCCGCTGCAGTGGACGCACACGGATTTAGATCCAAACCCAAAAAATCAGAAAAAGAATGTTAAGGAAACGTCTTGAGACAAGCTGGAACCCCCCAAAATCGTGTATAAAAAATCAGTTCTTTTTTTTACAATCAGCCCGGGGGCGCACCCCTTTCCTGATAGTACAGTGAGGCGGTATGAGCTCCCAGCGTCGCGCCCGGGGTTTATTTTGCGGTGCGTCACAAATCCCGCGGTTTTCTGATTGGCTTTTTCTTGCACATGTCAGAGGCTAGCCCTTCTTCCCCCCCAGGTGCTTTGCCCCATGTGCGCCTGTGTCTAGCCCTTTTTCAATCAAAAGCACACTTCGTTAACCCAAAAATCCCCCAACTTGACTTCGTTTCAGAACCGGTTTTCCGAAAATTCCCAAAAGAATTCCACATCGTTAGAATCAATTCGCCTCTCTAACTCAATTTTTTTTCTACAAATTTTAGTAAACCACGTGGTTAAAAATTTTATTTCCTTGTGCTATTTTGACATATAGTTTAATTGTCTTTAAAGAAAATCTTTTGCCATTTTTTTGTACTAATTAAAACCAGAGACTGATAACTATACTTTTCTTCTTAGCTGTTCTTATTTTCTGTATGTAGATTTTTCAATTCTGTTTTCTGTATAGGATTATGAGGGCAGCCGCCTTGCCTGAGCTGTTTCATGGGCATAGGATCCTGTGAACAGGAGCAGACTCAATGACTTATAGGAGAGTTTTCTAGACATGTACTGTGAGCAGAAAAAAAGTCAGTATTCAGGGAGGGGGAGAGGGGGAGCTGTGACATCTCCTATTGGGAATGTTGAATTCTCTGTTATCTGTACACATTGGTGTCAACTTTTAATGTAATCCTGTCTTTACTGATAATGAGAAGACTTCTGAAAAGTTCTCTCTTTTCTCAGGAAGTGTCAGACTATTATTAGGCCTAGTGGCCAAAGTGAACACTGCAGGGCTTCTAGATTTTTTAAAACAAAATTGATAGTAATATGCAAAATTAAAAAGAAAACATAACCAAAAATTCTTAAAAAAAATATGTTTAACAGAAAAACTGGAGTTAAACGATAGGTCATTTTCTGATGACACATTCCCTTTAAGTTGGTCATTTAAATAGTGTTTACTTTTTTAACTGAATAATTCAATGCTTCCTCATTTCCTTGGAATTAGTCTTCATAAAATGTATATATAAAATGGTTATTGTATGTGATTGCTCAAACTCTGTTTTATGTCAAACTGTACACATGAGTAGCCACTGGGACCTACATTTTCTTTCACATCAACCTCAAAACCATAACCCATTTGTAAATACTAAATCTAAAATGTGATATCCTCTGATTGATGACTTAATAAGCTATTTTAGAGACGTTCCTTTAAAGTACCTCTATTAAATTCCATGTAAGTGCACTACGGATATTCCAATCAACATCAGGCATGTTAAAGTCACCCATAATTACAATATCTCCCTTTCTTGACATTTTTGTAATTTAATCAACGACTAGATAATCATAATTCTCACTTTGCCCTGAAGACCTATATTTCACACTAATTCTAATCACAGGTCCCCCTTTAATTTGCATTCCTTCCTTTATTTGCATATGCAAATCCAGAGAGTTTTCAACGATTTGTGTATCATATGTTTATCCAGATTAAGTAGAAGAAAAAAATATGGAATCACTACATGCTAAGGAAAAATTTAATAATCTTGTAAATTTCATTTCTGAAACAAATCCCGGAACAAGTCTACAATGCAAATTAGTTTTCAGTTAAAATGTTAAATGCCTACAGACGTTACAGAGCTGTTGGACTTGGATAATTGAAAGAAAACATGGCTTCAACATGAAAGCTATCAATTAAATTAATTCAGGATGGAAATCAAACACAGAGTGGGGGCAAAAGATGATTGATTTATCTTGTGTAACATTTGATTTAAGTATAGGGGAAATCAAAGCTTAAAAATTTCCTATCCCCCCTCCCTTAATCCACAACCCCCACCCTTGGTTGAACTTGTTTGGACTTATGTTTTAAAAGTTGAAACATGTGTTTTGTATGTTATAAGTTGCAGAGCCCCGGGGCCCGGGGGCCGAGGTCTGAGGGCCATATTTCAGTCCCAATTTCTAAGTGCTATTTAAAAAGTGAAAAGCCTCAGAAATATCCCAAAATGGCCAGAAGTGACATAAGGGAGCTGGGAGGATTGCCTTTTTGAAATAGCGGCATTTCCTGCGCATCCCTCCCTTTTTTCCAAAGCTTGCTATTACTATTACCTTCAGCCTTTCCCCTTCCAATCTTACCCCCTTTGTCTTTCTTTGGGGAAAAATTTTCTTCGATTTTAGCTCCTCTCCCCTTCCCCTCACCTATGTACTATCCCCCACGCAAATTTTCCCCTTTTCCCAAACCACCCCAAACCCCCCTCCAATAAACGACAACCCCCGCTAAAATTTTCATCATTTAAACCTTTTCCTGTCTCTTTTAAATTCTCCTGTTTTTGCGAGGGGAATACCCTCCTAACCCCCCCCCAACCCCCTTTACTGCTCATCCCCTCCTCCTTCCATAAAACCCTTTCCCCCCCTTCTTTCTTTTTTCGTTTGTACGTTTTTTCCCCGCCCCTTTTAAAGTGGGGCTTAGGGAAATACCCGATCCGTCGCAACAAACCCCGGCGGGTTCAAAAACCTTTTTCTCTCCAACTTTTTTAACTTGCGGGGCCCCACAAAAACCTTGGTCCCAAAAATTGACAACGGTTTCCCCTTGCGCTCTCCCCTATGGTGGCCTACACTTTCACCCACACCCCCGGCCCTGAGAACAGGCCAGGTTGGAGGGTCGCATACTTCTCCCCCCCAAAAACTGAAAAATTCCCAAAGGTCATTCCCCTCTTGCCCCCCAATCACTTTCCCCTCCTTTGAGGGCCCCCACCCCTCAGACTCTTTTCGGAAATTTTTCCCTCCGGGGTCGCGGTTGTGTACGGCCCCCCCGGTTCCCCCGCCGTTTTTTGGATCTTTTTGGTCCTGGCTCCCTCACTTCCTCTCAAACTGAAATCCCCACTCTCGTAAAGGGTGATTTCAACATCCCCATTGATGACCCCATGTCCCCCCTTCTGCCTTTCGTTCTTTCCCCTAACCTTTCTTTTTGGCCTCCCCGCAGTTTATCTCCAACCCAACAAAAGGTGGGAACTCTTTGTTTTGGTTTCCCGTCATCTTTCCTCCCAAATTTTAATTTCTAACTTCCCCTAATTCTCCCTTTTTGCTCTTTACCACAACCCTTTTCTCTTTCGTTACACCCAAATTTTCAGCCTTCCTGGACAAATGCTTTATCACACATTTTCCCAAAAATCCCCTCCATTAATATCAGGAATAAAAGGGCACCTTTCAGTCCCCCTGCCCCCAAACTCCTCCCCCCCTCCCGTTGGTTTACCAGGCTGTGAAACGTTAAAAATGAAACTCTCACAAACCCCCCTGGACTGTTGGCCCCCCTCACACCCGCAACCCCCAAGGGCAGGCGCCCCCCCCCCAGCCTTTGGGGGACACGCCCCAGGACTCCTTCCTGCAGCGCTGGTTTCCCGGGTTTCCCTTTAGCGTTCCCGTGGGAAAGTCGAAGGGTACCTGCAGACTTTCCCCCAATACAAATTTTATGCTCAGGACTTATCCACTGCCTTTCTTTGCGGCCCAACAAAAATTTTTCACCTCCCCCCCATCTAACTTTACACAACAACTCAAAATTTCCCGTTTTTTTTTTACACCTTTCCCCCCCTCCTAAGGCTAAAGCTTAGGCCCCCGTTTTCGCCTCTGGGACTGAAGACCCGGGCCCCTCACTTCCCAAAAAAAAATTTAAAAAATCCGGCTTAAAAAATATCTCGGGCCCCCAAATTTAAAAAACCCCCCCATCCCCCCCCATACTTCCTCTAATTACTCTCAGCCCTTGACCCGACGACAGAGGGAAAAAAGTTCCAGGCTTTCCTGTCGCCCGTCCCACCACCTGCTCTACCCGACCCCATTCCCCCACACCTGTCCAGTTATTTCTCCAGCTGCCTCTCTCACCTTGTGCAATCTGTAACCCTCTCTCTTCCACTGGGATCCTTTCCCCCTTTTCCCCAAACCCCCCATCATAAACCCCTTTTCAAAAAAAAACCCACTCCCGGACCCTTTCCCGCGCTGCTTAATTTTTGCCATCCTTTTAATTTTGCCCTTCATCTCTTAAAATCGGGGAAGTTGGTCTACTCTTTTTCCCAATCCGCTATTTTCTTAAATAAAAATTTTTTCTTGACCCCCTGCAATCAGGTTTCTGCACCCTTCACTCCACGGAAAAATGCCTTAGTTAAAGTCTTTAAATTTACAAAATCTCAGGGTATCCCCACTCCTTTCTGTTCTCTTGGATCTCTCTGCGAGTTTGGGCACTGTTGGGTCACCCCAACCCTTTCCTCAGCATGCTCAGCGCCATTTGGGCCCCCAGGAAAACCGCCCCGCTTGTTTCCCATCTTCCTGCCCGATTTGTCCTTCGTTTTTCTTTTTTTGGATTTTACCTCCTTCTTTTCCCACCTCTTGATGTTGGAGTTCCCCGGGGTCAGTTTAAGGGTCCCCCCTCCTCTTTTTTTTGTACACAGCCCCCTTTTGGAAAACCCCTCGTAGATTTGGCTTCCAGTACCATCTCTATGCGGGGTGACACCCAATTATACACCCCCTCCCGTGACATCACTCCAGCCTTTTTAAAAAACACCAGTGACTGTCTGCCCCCGTGTTTACATAGTCCTCTCTCCATCTGAAAACAAACCTCACTAAAACTAACTTCTTGTTTTTTCCCGCCTTTATAACCAACCCCCCCTGCTATTTCTGTTTCTGTAGCGTACCCCCATTTCTCCTGGGCACGGGCCCGCTGTCTGGGGTTTTTAATTCGATCTGACCTTACCCCATTTTTCCAAATTTCCCTTGCTCGCTCCGTCACCTCACCTCAAGAACATCTCCAGAATCCGTCCGTTTCTCACTGTGGAAAAAATTTCAAACTCTCAAGGGGCCCTTATAATTTTTCGTTTTGACTACTAAATTCCCCGCAAAAGGGTCTCCCCCCCCTGCAAACTTTTCAACTGTCTTGAATGCGGAACCGGGCCATCTTTTCTCCAGCCGCTATACTAATGCCCTCTCCCTGTGCCATCACTGCACGGGTTGCCCATTCAATACGGTAAAAGAAATAAAAAATTTTTGCCTCTTTCACTCATAAAGCTCTCCACAAGCTGCCACCCTACATCACCCCCCTCGTCTCGTCTACCACCCAACCCCACTCCCCCCTCTGCTACGATATCGGGTTTACACTATCAATCATCCAAACCCCCATCCCCGTCTCCAAAAATTCCCCCGTTCAGCACCCAAATTTTCCCGGAATATGCTACCGGGGCATCAGGTACATTTACAAACCCTCATGTTTTTAAGGGGCCCGAGAAAACATTTCCAGTCTGGCCTACCAAGATCCCAATTACCCTACCCAGGCACTCACGGGACTTTCTGTTTAGATGTACTGTCTGGGTGGCAGGTTCATCCATTTTTCATGTAAACCACCCCCTATTATAAAACATGGCTGGACCATTGTAAACTTGGCACTTCTCACCGTTGTTTCACCCATACACCCTAATAGATTGTAAGCTCTCACGAGCAGGGCCCTCACACCTTGTGTCTCATCTGTAAGTACTTTCAATGTGTAATGTCTGTACATTTACCCTTGAATTTGTAAAGTTCTGCGGAATATGTTGGCGCTATATAAATAAAGATTATTATTATTATTTTCAACGGTGCTAACTATGTAACTATTAAAAAAAATGGGAAGAAAAATATAGGGGTAGACCAAGTTTTTTCATCAAAACATCTGGGTAGAAAACCTTAATCCCTTAAGGACCACTGGATTAAAAAATAAATCAAGAGTTTTTGCACGTTACCGCTGGATCCTGCTCATCTGTGCAAGGGTTCAAGATGCCATATGCCAGATGCAGCAAAGCAGCCCCAAAACGTAACCAAGCCACCCCCATTTTTCACAGTAAGTATAATGGGGTACATTTATCAAGGCAGTTGTGGCAGAATTCTGGCACAATTTATGCCTAAATAATGGTGTACATGCTTTACACCATATTTACTATGTGTTTTAGACAGTTTCCAGACACTTATGCACCTTGTCAGACAAAAAGGGACGTGGCCTCGATAAAGGGATATGGCTTCATTGGAAAAGAGGCATGGCTTCGCGTGCACCAAAATATGTGCTAAAATTTGGCCGCAGGTAGTGGTATAAGGTAAGCCACTGTAAAGATGGTATAAAGTTAGAAAAGACAGTTTTAACCTGCGTCAGATTTAACAATACTATGATAAAGGTGTCACATTGTAAGACTGTCTAGTCTAACTTTGAATTAAGGGCCACATTTATGAAAACGGTCTAGGTCTAAAATTCACTTTGATGCCCATAGCAACCAATCAGAGCGCCCCTTTCATTTTTCCAGAGCACTAAATGAAATGAAAGGGGTGCTCTGATTAATTGCTATCGGCAATAAAGTGAGTTTTAGACCTAGAGAGCTTTCATACATGTGGCCCTAAGAGTTAGACACTATTGATGAATTTTCTCCAATGTTCTTTTCATTGCTTCATGTTTTGTGTCTGTGAACATGATGCTGATGTGACTTGCCAAAAATATCCAATTTTGTCTCATCTGGCCAAAGGACATTCCCCGAGAAGCCTTTTGGTTTGTCACTATGCGTTTTGCCAAATCCCAGTCTCGTTTTTTATGATTTGCTTTCAACAGGTTTCCTCCTCTGCAGCGATGGAAGGTGCAATCTGACACTGATGTACCATGACCTTGGATTTCACCTCTAATTTCTTTGGAAGTTGTCTCTTTAGGTCACCATTTATATTATCCTTCTCTTCTCTCTAATTTGTAATCAATTTTCTTCTTGCAGCCACATCCAGATTGACTGGCTACAGTCCCAAAGAACATAAACTTCTGAATTATACCTACAACTGTAGCAACAGGAACATCAAGCTGCTTGGAGATTGTATTATAGCCTTTACTTTTAAAATGTGTGTCTTTAATCTGCTGACACAACTCTCTCACCTTCCTTTGGTCCATGTTCAGTGTGGTACACACCATGATACCAAACAGCACAATGACTTCTTTTCACCCTTTACATAGGCAGAATGACTGAATAAAAGTTTGAAGACACCTATGATGCTAGTTGCAGGATAAACCTTATTGTAACATATACTTCAGGTAAAGTTAGTTTAAATTTTTTCTATTATAATTTTTGTCCAGGCCAGTTTTAATAGCCTTTTTTTCAAGTTGAACCACATTTCAATTGCAATGTCTAATTTTCACTAGTTAGTTTAGGGCAAATTTATATTTATCACTTTTGACAGTTTCAAGTTAATTCACTGTCCATTGTGGGTGTTTCTTTTTTCAACGGATGGGCACCAACAATTTTGTCTATGTGTGTATTTATAATATAAGCGTTGCATGTCCTGTAAAGAACTGGGGTTGATGGCAATTCTTACCTCAACAATCACTTCAAATGTGTACATAGAAATATTGGAACCAGCTTGCTGTAGAAAATTATTTATCATTACAAGGGTATTCTGCGTAATTTTTTCATTAAATATAAGAGACTGCAGCTCTGAGAAAATTAAAAAAAATCTGTACTGTACTCCCTGCCATTACAGCACTTAAAGTGCAGGCCATCTTTGATGGGCCAGCTTCAGGAAATCGGTTTATGGGTGCTGCAGCCACCAACTACCATGTACTATTGCCATGGCATCAACACTCGGAGCTTCACCTCTGAATGGTGCTGTCAAGACAATGATGTAACCACTGCAACCAATCAGTGGCTGCAATAGTCACAATCCAACCTTCAAAAACAGGAAGTGGGAGACCAGTGGAAAATTAGTTTTGTTGCTACTTATTTCTTCATTTAATCTATGCCTTGATATAGCCTGATACAATAGTGGTCAAGGAGCCCCTGATCTCCAAGTAGTTGGAGGTGGAACGTTTAAGGCACAACCTGTAAAAAACGCTTTAAGTTAATGTTGCATAAATATTACATATGCAGCAATTCTAGGTATATTACTATACATATAAGCCTGAAAATACTTGAATTACTTATTTTTAAGCCCAACACAGACCACAGACTATTATTCCACCGCTGGTATCACAGATTGTCACTTTTAGCGATAAAACAGAACTGTTATTGGCCTTAACCTAAATATGAAGATGTCTTGCAGTCCTCCAGTTAAAAAATCAGAACAGAAGTTATTCTAACAGGAGATATAAATGTTCAAACACTTCTGCTCCAGTGTTCCCAGAATAATGTTCTCAAATGAAGCAAATAGCTATTCTGATTTTAAGATTACTCCCTATAGGTCTGAATAAATCTGAAATGCAAGAAAAGCAATGATTTTTCTAGAATTTTACCAAGTATATTTCCAGTGTTACTTTAGAGGGATATGTTCTTTTTAGTATTTTATGAAAGAAAACAGAGGCGCTTATCTTGACATTAGAGGTCATCAAGTGCAAAGCTCACTTAGAGTAGGGCTATGTCAACACAGCTAATATTAAAATACTGTTGAAAATTCGAGATTATTTTAACATCGCCGCACCGCGCTTTTTGCCACAGGTTTGTGCAAAAAACAGTGGTTGGTTTTCGGATTTGCTAGCAGCCCAGTACATTGACTGTACGGGAATCCACCGGGAATCCGCTGGAAGTTAGAACATGTTCTATCTTCCAATGGAGTGCCAGCGGTTTAGAAATCTGACAGTAGAAAATCTGTGCTGTGCAGACTACAGCTCAGATTTTCTATTACAGTCTATGGGGCACTGGTTGCAAAACCCGACCAGAAACCAGTGCTGTGTAGAGATGGCCTTAGTGGAAGATATGTTACCAAGTTTTTTTATATCTATCATTTTATGATGCTGGCTAAAGGTTTATACAGTGATGGATATATTTTTTTGTTCCCTTGCTGTTTTTGTTAGTTTGCCCACTGAAAAAGACGTGAACAGTCTATAATTTTAAGGGTAGGTTAATTTTAACATTGAGAGAATATCCCAAATACATGTATGTAAGACAATGATACACCAGTCCTTCAACATTCTATTATGTAATACATAAGGATTTAAAGTGTTGAAGTATTTGTAGATCATAACTATCGGTTCATATAAAATCTATCAGTATTTACTATTAAACGGGTTAATGTAATTTTAACCCCTTCCCATGCCTTCCACAAGCCACAACTTTCTTTTTATTTTTCTGCATGCATAGTCATATGAAGGCTTATTTTTTGCAGGGCAAGATGAACCTTTTAATAGTGCCATTTACAATACCACATGATTTTCTGAGAAACTAAAAACATTTGTGGGGGGAAAGTAAAAAAAATTTAATTGCCCCATTTTTGCACAGTGGTGATGGGGATTTGTTTTTATGTCGTTTGGGAGTTTTTGGTAGAAATCAAGTTGTCTTTATGACTCCAACGATACCAAATATGCTGAGTTTTTGTTATGTTCTAGTACTTTAAAAAGAATATTTCAAAAGGCATATGGGAAGAGAGCTAATCTTTCCAGAGCACTATATTGGATATAACAATCCTCAAGTCATATATGACTCCCTGAGGCTTCGAATGTGAAAAGGATTCAAGCCATATCATCTGCAATCTGCTGTTTCAGGCTGTTGCCTCTCATAAGTGCAGAGTAGAACTTACTGGCTGGCTAGGTGAGTAGCGCTGTGTGTGCTTCAGAATTGGTAATGTATCTCATTAGAGAGAAGCACCATGTTGGTGAGTGGAGATTTATCGTCTTTTACATCCCACTGGGTATTTGAATATTTCCAAAGGCTTATGGGAAGAAATCTGAACTCTCCAGTGCCCTCCATTGGATGTAGCAATCCTCAAGTCACATGTGGCTCATTGAGCCTTGTAATGTGAAAAAAAAAAAATTCTCTATTTTTGTAACTTTGCATCATTTTTTGCGGCCATTAACTTTTTGGTTTTTCCACCAGTGAACAAGCATTAGGGTTCATTTTTTTTTTAAGCTAAAATGTTGTTTTTTTTTGGTACCATTTTGGAACACCTATGATTTTGATCACTTTTTATTCCAATTTTCTGGGGACATGAAATAACCAAAATAATTTTTTTTTCTTTTACAGTGTTCACCGCACAGGATAAATGATTTATAATTTAATAGAGACACATTTTATAGACAAGGTAATTCCAATTAATTGTAATCTTTTTATTTTATTTTCTTTTATTTGTAATATGGCAAAAGGATGTGTTTTAAACTTTTAAGATTTTTTTTTAAATTTTTAATACTTTTTTAAAATTTGTTTATTTATTCTTGTAGCCTCCCTAATGTACTTGACTCCTTAGGGTCGTGTTCCCTTGTACAATGTTCTTCATTATGTTGATAATGCAAAAGGTTGTACAAAGATTGCTTTTCTATTACTTCCTGCCTATAGTAGAAAGTAATAAGAGCAGCAACATGGCAACCATAGAAGTCTTCATTAGACGTCTATTTGCTATAGTAATCGCTTGGCACCTTGCGATCTTTTTTTATCATCTTGACATCTACAGGGTTAAAAAGCAGGGATTGAAGCTAGCTCTCGTCCCTGCCCTTTGTAGTGGGTATTGCTGAGTCGGCATATGGCACATATGGAGCAGGCTCAGCTGGGGTTGAACATTCGCTCAGCAGTGAGTGTGTTTGATTACTAATCAGGAAGAGCCTGACAGTAGCTGCCTGAGAGGAGAAGTGATATATGAGCATGTGCAGCCAGGACTGAGGAGTTCTTGGCACTGGTCACATCCCCGGGAGACGAGCGATACACTATGGTTCACTAAGGAAGCAGCTAAAACAAAAATGATACAGAATTTTTAATCATGATGAATGGTGAAAATGTTTATTATTTTATTTGCAAGCTTCGCACATCAATTTTACTTGTGGTAAAACTCCCTTAATAAAGCTAGTTTATAATATATTTTCACACCTAATTCTATTGTGCATAATTATGTATATAATCCATTTTCACATTTGGATTTATGGGTTAATTTCAAATTTATATATAAAAAGCCAGACCTTGCGCTATATAGTGCTGTGATTTTACCGTATTTGCGGGGCATATGTGCTGAAGTACGCCCCACAAATACTTTA
Organism: Phyllomedusa bahiana; assembly: GCA_025379985.1. Taxonomy (NCBI): domain Eukaryota; kingdom Metazoa; phylum Chordata; class Amphibia; order Anura; family Hylidae; genus Phyllomedusa; species Phyllomedusa bahiana. The sequence goes on along the minus strand of JAODAL010001992.1, from coordinate 37,322 downwards.
TGTGAACATACCCATAATTTTTTTTTTAAAAACAATTTTGTATGTTTGTGTGTTTTTTTTTTTATTATTTTATTATTTTATTCTATATATTGTGCCCCCCATAAAGTCAGAAAAAGACCTCAGGGGGCATTTTTACATAAGTATATTTTTGTCATTAGCTCCAGTTACAAACCCTGAAGACAATTCATAGATGATGTGGGTTTGATAAAACTAAGAAGCATCTACAGCTACTGAGCCCCAGTGGTCTCATGACCACCAGTGCCAGGAAGCAGAAAGCCAGGAAGTTCTGTTGGGAGCGCTGGGTATACAGAAATCGGAAAGGCAGGGACAGAAATAAACCATCCTTTCCTTCTCCGTGGAGAGTTGGCTAATGCTGACAGCTAGCTCTTTATTTGCACAGCCATACAATTACTAGATAAACTGTCACCGCCACGACGTATATAGTCATTGGACGGTCGACAAGGTGTTAAATTTCACCATGCTATGACTAAGAGTCAAAACTTGTTAGTGATGGAATGCTTATTTACAGTGGTGGCCATAGGTATTGGCACCCCTGCAATTCTGTCAGATAATACTCAGTTTCTTCCTGAAAATGATTGTAATCACAAATCCTATGGTATTATTATTTTCATTTAATTTGTCTTCAATGGAAAACCACAAAAATAATTGTCATAAAGCCAAATTGGATATAATTCCACACCAAACATAAAAAAGGGGGTGGACAAAAGTATTGGCACTGTTTGAAAAATCATGTGATGCTTCTCTAATTTGTGTAATTAACAGCACCTGTAACTTACCTGTGGCACCTAACAGGTGTTGGCAATAACTAAATCACACAGCCAGTTGACATGGATTAAAGTTGACTCAACCTCTGTCCTGTTTCCTTGTGTGTACCACATAGAGCATGGAGAAAAGAAAGAAGACCAAAGAATTGTCTGAGGACCTGAGAATCCAAATTGTGCAGAAGTATGAGCAATCTCAAGGCTACAAGTCCATCTCCAAAGACCTGAATGTTCCTGTGTTTACCGTGCGCAGTGTCATCAAGAAGTTTAAAGCCCATGGCACTGTGGCTAACCTCCCTAGATGTGGACGGAAAAGAAAAATTGATGAGAGATTTCAACGCAAGATTGTACGGATGGTGGATAAAGAACCTCAACTAACATCCAAACAAGTTCAAGCTGCCCTGCAGTCCGAGGGTACAACAGTGTCAACTCTTACTATCCGTCGACGTCTAAATGAAAAGGGACTGTATGGTAGGATACCCAGGAAGACCCCACTTCTTACCCCGAGACATAAAAAAGCCAGGCTGGAGTTTGCCCAAACTTACCTGAAAGCCTAAAAAGTTTTGGAAAAAAGTTCTCTTTTCGGGATGGGGAACAAAGTAGAGCTTTTTGGGAAAAGGCATCAACATAGATTTAAAAAGGGGAAAAAAAAAAGAGGTTTTCAAAGAAAAAAAAAAAGGGGCCCCCCCTTACAGTCAAACATGGCGGGGGTTCCCCTGATGTTTTGGGGTTTGCTTTGCTCCCTTTGGGCCCCCTGGCCCTGCTTGACCTGTGCATGGCATTATGAAGCCCCTAAAGGGACTACCAACAAATTTTGCAGCTTAATGAAAGGGCCCAAAGTGTGGGGAAAAGCGGGCCCTCAGGGGGTCATGGGTCTTCCAGCAGGACAAGGGGCCCCCCCAAAAAAACACACTTTAGAAAGCACTAGAAATGGTTTGTGGAAAAAAAGCACTGGGGGACTTCTAAAGTGGCCAGAAAAGGGACCCCAGCCCTTTGAATCCCATAGAAACCGTGGAGAGATCTCAAAATGGCATTTTTGGAAAAGGCCCCTTTTCAAATCTCAGGGACCGGGAGCAGTTTCCCAAAAGAAGTTTTGGGTTTGGTTAAAATTCCAGCAGACCCATTGTAAAAAAAACTCATTGATGGTTCCCGGGAAGGGGTTGTTCCCCGTTATTTTGGTTTTTGGGTTTTGGGCAAACCAATAAGGCTGGGGGTTTGGCCCAAATATTTTTGGCCCCGGGGCCCAATTTTTAAAATTTTTGGGGTTTGGAAATGTTAAAATTGGATTTAAATTTTGGTTTTTCATTTTTTTTTGTGTTTTTTAAATTGAAAAGCAAAAAAAATTTATTTTAAAATTCCCAAAAGGGAATTTGGGGTTTGAAATTTCATTTTCAGGAAGAAATTTGATTTTTAAAAACCAAAAAATTGCAGGGGGGCCAATATTTTTGGCCCCCCACCACTGTGGGCTTCTAAAGTTAAAAAAAATATTTTTTAAAGCCCATATTTCCCGGTGGGTATTGGATTTAATTTTTGTTTTCCCCTTCCTTTAAACCGGATATTTTTACCGGGAGTAGAAAACCTTAGGAAAGTAAAAAACCTCCCTTTAGAGAGGGGCGAAAATTTCCCAAAAAATTCTTTTCGTTCACCTTCCCCCAAAAAAAATTTCTGGGGAAAAAAAATAACTTCGTTCCCAAAATTTAAACTTGGGGAAAATAAATAAAGTTAAAAAAAAAGCTTTTTCCAGGCTGCACAGAGCCGGGCGGGGTGCTGTAAAAATTTTGGGGCCAGGGTTTAAAATAGCAGAGGGACTTGGTTTGGTTTTTCATACAATGTTGTTTTTTTATGAAAAAAAAAAGGGAACTGCCGCCGCTCTTAGAAACCCCTTTCACTTTTAAAAAATTTTCCCTGGGACTTAGAGGGAAAAACGGGACCAAAAACTGAAGGGGAAAATTTTTCCCTGTAAAGATGGCAGCCCCGCTAGAAAAAAAAAGCTGGGGCTCAGGGGGCAACACAGTGACAGGTGGGGGAGGTGACGGCGGCGGGCCCCCAGCCCTGAGGTCAGACAGTGGCAAAAAATGACAAGGGGTTGGGTCACAGAACAGCCACAGCAGCACATGGGGCAGACAGTGGCCCCAATGACCAGTTTTGTGGGTTCCCCGGCAGCAGCCCAGCGGGCAGAGGAGGTCAACGGGTCCCACAATAAACACAGTGGGGTAGGCCAGGGCAGACCCACACAGCGCTTAAGGCGGGCCCAGGGGCACAATGACATTCGGGTGGGGGCAAAAAACAGGAAGAAACCCCCACAGAGTGGGACAATGACACAGTGTGGGGGTCACGACAGCAGCCCAGCAGCAGAAATGGGGGCAGCAGGGGGCACAATGACACGTGTGTAGGTCACGGCACAGCCACAGAAAGGCCAAAGCTTGGGGGTTAAAGGCAGTGGCACAATCACTTCTGGAGGGGGCAAAAAACGGGAGTGGGCCCCACAGAGTGGGACAATGACAAGTGGGGGAGGTCACGGCGCAGCCACACAGCGGGAAATGGGGTCAGCCCATTTGCAAAATTGAACAGTGTGTAGGTCAGGGCCACAGCCACAGCAGCGGGATGGGTCGGGCCCAGTGGCACAATGACATTCGGGGAGGGGGGAAAAAAACGGGAGTGGGGCCACAGAGTGGGACAATGACACAGGGGTGGGGGGCCCCGGGGGAGCCACAGCAGCAGCATGGGGGCAGACAGGGGCACAATGACCAAGTGGGGGGTCCCGGCAGCAGCCAAAAAGAAACAGAGGGGTTCGGGGCATTTGGCAAAATTACATTTGGAGGGGGAAAAAAAAACGGGGAAGTGGGCCACAAAAGTGGGCCCAAACACAGGGGGGGAGGTCCCCGGCAGCAAAAAAAGGCGCGCAGAGGAAGGAAAGTGGCACAATGACAAGTGTGTAGGTCACGGCAGCACCCAAACGAAAGCAGCAGGAGGCGGGCAGGGCAAAAATCACATTCTGGGGTGGCAAAAAACGGGGAGTTGGCCACAGAGGGGGAAAATTTACCCAGTGGGGGGTCACAGCAGCACCCACACCCAGCAGCATAAAGGTTCAGGCAGGGGGCACAATGACCCCAGTGTGTAGGTTACGGCGGAAACCACACCACAGCAGGGGAGGTCAGAAAAGGGGCACAATGACGGTGTAGGTCCCCGGCAGCCCCCCACGCAGCATGGGGTTTCGGGACAGTGGCACAATCACATTCTGGGGGTTGGCAAAAAAGGAGTAGGCCACAAGTGGAAACAATGCCAGAGGGGTGGGGAAAAAGGGCCAGCAGGGAAAACAGCATGAGGTCAGAGAGGGCACAATGACACGTGTGGAGGTCCCCGGAAAGCAGCCAAAAGCAGCAGAAATTGGGTCAACGTGGCCAATGACAGATTGTGGAGGTGGGGGGGGCAATACCCAGTACCTGGTAAAGAGGGGTTGGGGGCAGATGGAGAAAAATTTAGAAAATGGTGGCTCAGGTGGGGGGCGGCATCAGAATAATGGGGTGAGGCAGGTATTTGAAAAACCCCGACTCATTTCTCAAAAGTTTTGGGGAAAAGGGGTCATGGGTGAGGGAGTCCCGGGCGCCCTTTAAAGGCCCTTGGTTGTGGGAAAACCCGGGCCCATTTCCCCCGTCCCGATTCCCTCTTTTCAAAGGGCAGTCGTTCCCCTTTTTCCCCCTTTGGCAACGGGGTTCTTCCCCTTTGGGGGGGCAGGCCCCCCCCCGACGAACACCCGCTTGAGCCACACTACTGGCCGGGAAAGGGCCTTCTCCCTTAAATCGGCAAATTGCGGCCACACATCCAGTTTGGCTGCCCCTTTTCCCGCGGATTCTAACTGGGGGGCAAGGGGTGCGTCCAATAAGGCCACCACCCGTTGGTTTAAAGGGGCGTCCAGGGCCCGCTGCTGTGCTAGGGGGTGAAGGGAAACGGTCACAGTGACTCCAGACTTAGGTTTTCTGCGGGTGGAGTGGTACCGCTTTTGACCCCCCCTTTCCCCCGCAGGCGGGGGGTGGGAACGTGGCGTGAAAAACCCCCCGGTCAGAAACCCTTTTAGAGGAGGGCGATGCCGTACATTGGGGGGGCGGCCAAATGGGCTTCGGGAAATTTCCCCCTTTTTTTATTTGAGTTTTTTCCTTTTCCCCTCAAAAGCGGGGAAAAAGGGTCCCTTTTTTTGGCCGGGTTTTTGCGAGGGTCCCCAAAAGGGGAAAAGGGCCCAAAAACTTTCCCCCTGCCCGGGTGCTGGACTATTTGGCTGGCATAGCCAAGGGGAAAACAGCATGCTGCAAGGCCATCGGGACAAGTGACTCAAGGGGGGTCCCTGCCTCCATCTCCACTGTTTTACTGCCCCCGGGGCTTTTTGGGTCAAACTGGGCCCCGCTTCCTCATCTCCTCCCAGTCCCCCAGCTGCTCCTCCTTCTTGTCCCCCTGGGTTAAAAACCCCCCTGATTTCACCAGGGCAATGGGTTCTGCTCCAATTTTTTCCCCCCTTCCTCCTCCATTTCAGTCCCCCGGGGGTCATGTTGGGGGGCGGAGAAAGTAAGGTCCCGGTTTCCCTTCCCCCCGCCCAGACAGGGTTTTTCAGAAACTGTTCCAGGGGCATAAGGTGGAATACGTTATTTATCCCGTAATCCTGGCACTGACAAATAACCCTCGGGCCCCCCCGAATGGCCCCCAACAAACGGCCAAAGGGGTCAACGCATGACCCCGCCACTGGCTGACATCAAAGGTTTCACAGGGGAGTACTTCGGGTTTCCCCGTATCATCAATAAAAAACGGGTTAATTTGGGCCCTTCTCTGTTAAAACAGTCGGTCCAAATGTGCAGGGCTGGAATTCCAACGGGTGGAAACATCGCATACAGAGTGTGTTGGGGGCCCGTTCTGCCGCTGCAACTCGAGGGTGTTCCTGGCTTTGTACGAATGGATAAAGTGCATGCACAGTTTCCCTGGCCATTTTCAGAATGTTCTGAAGATCGGTGGAAGACTTCAGGAACCTTTTCACAACCAGATTGAAAAAATGCGCCATGCAAGGGCATGGACCATCCCTCCCTCGGTGCAGCGCGGACACCATGTTCCTCCCATTGTCCGTCACCATGGTTCCGATTTGAAAGTTGGCGCGGAAAAGCCAAAACATCGATTTCTTGCTGCAGACGAGGAGCAGTTCCTCCCCTGTGTGACTTCGTTCGCTGAGGGAAGCCAGGTGTAAACTGCGTGACAACCGCTGTGCCTACACATGTGGTATGGTGGAGCAGTACTTGTGGAGGCTGAGATGGTGGTGGAGGAGGAGGAGGCGGACAATTCGCGCAGGAGGGCCGCATTTGACAACGTGGGGGAGAAAGCGGCGCTCCTGTCCAAGTTGTTGGTGTGCCTGGGCCGGAAGCACATTCACCCAGTGGGCCGTAAAGGACATGTACTGGCCCTGACCATAGTTACAGCTCCAGACGTCCGCGCTGCTGTGCACCTTGGAACAAACCGATAAGCTCAAGGACTGACCCACATTCTGTTCTACATATTTATGAAGTGCTGGTACTGTCCTTCAAACCGCACATCCATACACTCACCTCTGCGTGTCACCTCCACCTAAAAAATATTTCCCAAATCCGCTCATTTCTTAACTCTGAAAACACAAAAAATGCTTGTCCATGCCCTCGTCAATCTCCTGCCTCGACTACTGCAACATCCTCCCTGTGGCCTCCCAGCTTAGCACCCTCGCTCCCCTCCAAACCATCCTTAACTCTGCTGCCCGTCTGATTCACCTCTCTCCTCGCTACTCCCCTGCTTTTCCCCTCTGCCCATCCCTTCACTGGTTACGCATTGCCCAGCGGGAAACCCGTTCAAGCTAGCAACTTCGACCTACAAGGCTCTCCATAAACCCCTCCCCTTCATATTATCTCTGCCTTAATACTAAAAATACCTCCCCTCACGAACCCTCCGCCTCCTACAGGACCTTCTCCCTGGCTCCTCTTATCACCTCCTCACATAAAACCCTCCCCCAAGACTTCTCTCGTGCTTCCCCCACACTTTGGAACTCACTGCCCCAACACATCAGACTCTCCCCCCCCTCTCACCGCTTCAAACGTAACCTGAAAACCTACTCTTTGGATTGCCTATAACCAACATTAACCGGGTTGCACTGCTCCGCCCAACAAACATTTCTGCCCCTCACCTTCTGTCTCTTCACCCCTTCCTTGAAGTTTGAAAGCCCCCCGGGGGCGGGGAAACCTCTTTCCCTCTTTAAACCAGTTTTATCGGGGGTCGCTCCAAAATAAAGGGAATAATAAAAATAATAATAAATACTGCCTTTTTGGGGAAAAAAAAATTTTCCCGTTTTGGGAAAACTCCCCCATCTCGGCTCCCCACAAGCCATTAGTTCCGAACGGTGCAGAGTCCACCTTTTGGGAAAGGGGAGGGAAAGCGGGTAAAAAAACAACTTGGACAGGAGCAGGGGGTCACTGCTGCATTTTTGGGAGGGTTTTGGACGCATACTGTTGTCTCTTTGCAATCCCCTTTCCTCCTGAAGGGAATTTCTGGCGCCATGAGTAGCAAAGGACAGGAGAAATCTGGAGGGAAAAGATTTAAAGAAAAACACCCCCTTTGCGGGAGGGGGTGGGCCCTTGACTGGCTGAAAGGGGCATGGTTGCCACTCCGCCCCTTGCTGCTGCGCTGTTTGCGGCGGGCCAGGTTTAAACCCCCAAACATCTGAGCCATTTTTTTTCCCAAAGGCCCCCCGGAAATGGTGACGCGGCATGTGAAAAAACCGCGGGGGCCGGGTCCCAAAACGTTAGCTCCCTACCAAAACGCTTCACTTTCGTTTTACAAAATTTCCCCATAACCCAGAATTTTTGGGTTCCCCCCGGTGTTTTTAGAAAAGAACTCCCAAAAAAACACCGCCGAGAAACCGATTTTACCCCCCAACGTCCGCCCCTGATTTGATTTACGCCGCCACTGCCTCGTGAGCCCCTGTGCCGCTACTTTTTTGGGATTTTCAAAAGGGGTTTTTTTTACCCTGTGGGCCACGGGCCTCCCGACCTCACAAGTGCAATCCTGCGGGACCCCAGGGGCCACACGCCCCAATTGCTGGCGGGCCCCGCTGCTTGACGGGGGAAACTGACCCCCCTTTTTCTTTCCTGACGATGATGAAGCCCTTGCCTCCCCCCGGCTCCCAAGTGCGGTCGGCTACATCATCAATCTATTTGTGTTTCTCGTCACTGCTGTCCTCATCACGGTCTTGGTATGCAGAGGCTGACCCCTCACAACATGACCTCCATGCCACTCTCAACATCTATACTTTGCCGCCTACTGCAAGAAGCAGGGGATATTGGCCCCATTTTTTCGCTGCCAAGAAGCTGCTGACTGCCCGCCTCAAATTGTTCATCCTCGCTATATAGTGGCGCTGAGCCCAGACCACATAGTAGATCTCTGGCTGAGGGAACCGGATGGGACAGAGGCGGGTTGAGGACAGGTGAGGGCCGCTGACCCGCTCCGGGGCCATGCCAACTAAGGGTTGTGTCTGACGTTCCCACCGACTCTTGGCTGGGGTTGTCAGATGTCATCTGGGAGGAAGTGGATGACCTAGTCAACCAATCAAGAACCATTGAGTTGCTAGTCAGTACACGGCCGCTAGATGACAGCGGCAGTTGTGGCCTCACCGAGTGACCCCTGCTGCAACGTCCCCTTGCTGTGCTGCGACCTGGGCCTGGAATGTTTGTGCCTCTGCCACTCGCAGGTGAAGAGCCTGCCACCTCTCTGTCTGACATACTGTTTGTTCTAAAATGTACAGACACCGTTTGATGAAGATATCTGTATATGATAAATACACACCCTGTATTTGACGCCAAATGAACCCAGTAACAAGCTTGGTAACCCTTGGATATAAATTGCGCTCCACAAATGGGCAGGAAAAATTGACTTGTATGTGCCGTTTAAAAACTCTGTGTATTTTACTGAATATAAAAGCACAAACAGGCTTAATTAACCTTCGGATATGAATTATGCTACAGAATTTCTTCTGTGGCGGTGAAAAACAAAGTTTCTTTTACTGAGTACAACTGCAGAACAACGCTTAATTAACCCTTGGATATAAATTGCGCCAAATAATTGAGCCACACAAACTACTAGCTTTGTAGCGTGTTACATTTGCGTGTTTTCTACGCCACACAACAAGAGATACATTTGTAATTAACCTTTGCTTGTGAATTATACTACAGGAAAAATGTATATGTTTTGGCATTTAAAATGACGGTTTCTTGGGATCACCACAGCTGAAAAACAACGCTTAATTAACCCCTGGATGTAAATTGCGCCAAAGAATTGAGCCACCACAAACTAGTAGCTTTGTAGCGTGTTACAATGCGGTGTTTTTTACGCTACACAACAAGAGATAAAATTGTAATTAACCTTCGCTTGTGAATTATGCTACAGGAAAAATGTATATATTTTGGCGTTGAAAATGACGGTTTCTTGGGATCACCACAGCTGAAAAACAACGCTTAATTAACCCCTGGATGTAAATTGCGCCAAACAATTGAGCCACCACAAACTAGTAGCTTTGTAGCATGTTACAATGGCGTGTTTTTTACGCTACACAACAAGAGATAAAATTGTAATTAACCTTCGCTTGTGAATTATGCTACAGGAAAAATGTATATATTTTGGCGTTGAAAATGACGGTTTCTTGAGATCACCACAGCTGAAAAACAACGCTTAATTAACCCCTGGATGTAAATTGCACCAAACAATTGAGCCACCACAAACTAGTAGCTTTGTAGCGTGTTACAATGGCGTGTTTTTTATGCTACACAACAAGAGATAAAATTGTAATTAACCTTCGCATGTGAATTATGCTACAGGAAAAATTTATATATTTTGGCGTTGAAAATTGCGCCAAAGAATTGAGCAGCAAAAATTAAGTGGTATTTGTATTGTGAAAACGCTGTTTCTTTAAATGAATACAACAGGAACTGGCTTAGATCCCCCTTGGATATTCAATGTGCTGTGAGCAGATAGGATTTAAATGTATATGCAGCTGCAGTGGACGCACACTGGATTTCAGATCCAATACCCCAAAAAAATCTGAAATAGAACGTTAAGAGAAGCAGTCTCTGAGACAAGCTAAGACACCCCACAAAAATCGCTGTATAAAAATCAGTTCTTCAGTAACAATCAGCCGCGGCAGCACCTTCCCTGATCAGTACAGTGAGAGCGGTATGAGCTCCCAGCGTCGCGCCCGGACTTATATAGTGCGGTACGTCACAGAATCCGCCGGTCTCTGATTGGCTTCATCTTTTGCACATGTCATGCAGGCTATGCCCTTCTTCCTCCCAGAGTGCTTTGCCCCATGTAGTGCCATGTGCTCGCAGCCATTTTATCAATCAAAAGCACACTTTGCTCACCCGAAGTACCCCAAACTTCGACTTCGTTCAGATCCGAAGTTTTCCTGAAATTCTAAACGAATTCCACTTCTTTAGAATCAATTCGCCCATCTCTAACTCCCATGCAAGGTTTATGGGTGAAGAAATTACACTTCCTGGTTTACATTTTACTCAAATATGTTAGTTACCTAGTAGCTAAGATAAAGTCCTAAATTGATGATGGGTTAGGACTTATTTTCAGGGGATGTCTTATTTTCTTGTTCCTCTGTTTACCAGTATATACAGTACTGTACCGCAGTAAATGGTGGAATTCTATTCACCAAGAAAAAAAAAGACACCAGGAAAAGTAGGCCGAAAGAATCACACTCACCTGACCCAAAACAGTTAGAGTTGGCAAGTGTTGATTATGGATGGGCTCTCACAAACAGATCTGCAGCACTGCTTTCATAGGCGTGTCACTGTCACATCTCTTGCCATTCCAGATTTGTTCCTCTGAGAGTAAGGCGCTACCCAACACTTATTATTGTGGGGTCTTTTGAGTATGATTTGTTTTTGAAATGTCTGCTTTCTTTTAGGGGTGCAATTCTTTTACTTGTGTCTAATTTCCTTGATGAAGGTTCTCCTGTATCTGTCCTGCAATATTCTATTTACTTTGTTTTTACATCTATAGCTGCATGGACACTTTTTTAATGAACTGTAACTAGGGCTTATTTTTGAAGTAGGGCTCATATTTTAAGCATAAAAAAAATCCTGAATAATCATGCAAGAACTTATTTCCGGGGTAGTTCTTATTTTCGGAGAAACAGGGTAAGTCCATTATTCCTGCTGGCTTTGTTGCAGTGATATTAAGTCTGCATTGGCCAAGAAGATGGGGCGTTTATCTGGTGCTGTTCTAATGAAACATTTAAAGATGACATTGGAAGAAAATAACCACATTTTTTAACTCATTTATGATATGAGGTTATTATGTAAGGTAAAGGATCTTGGGAGCTGGCAATCATTACCTCAAAATTAGATGTGCAGGTGTTCATAGAAATTATGGACACTTTTTTTTTGTTATGGAAAAAAATAAGTTAAGTTCTGAATAAGTCATTTTTCAGGATAAAAATGCATCTTGCCACAGAGCTAAAAACTTTAGTACAGATTTCAATATGATTAAAGATGTACAGTGAAAACTGAGAAATTTGGTCCATAACGAGGCTTCATCCTACACACTGTGAGAAAGTTGAAACCAGATGTTAAACATTGTTTATCATCAGGGAAGTCATGCTTCAAAGAATTTAAGCCCAAAGAGTAAAAAACTGGGATTTGTTTTGTTGATTCAATAAAAAAAATTCTTGTTTACCTGGAAAAACATATCCTTAATAAAGTAATTTCCTTTTCAGTGTGTAAGGTATTTTTCTTGAGGCCAGAGGACTCGGCTATTAAGCATTGTTTTGGACTATATGTGTGATTTGTGTATTTACTAGTAAAAAAGCTGTGAACATCTCTTCGGCGTCCTCCAACCTACCTGTTTGATAATTTTTCTCTCCAATGTATAATTTCTCATTCTACATATTTTTTACATTTCAGCGCAATAATAAATAAATTTCTATAAGTTGGACTCTCCCTAAACCTCTAAGTATATGAATGTAATGCGATGTTAACTCCTTGACCAATTTTAGAAGTCAGGCTACCTCTCTATATGTCGCTGCAGATAAAGGAATTTTGGGACTCCTAGCGCCATAGCTGCATTAGGAACAGAGCTGTAGTTAACAGTTCTGTTACTAGAGCAGCCTCTGTAAGTGCTGGGAAGTGGAGTAAACCTATGATTCCCAGCGCTTAACCCCTTGATTGCAGTCAGTGACTGCAGCGTAATCAAAAGGCATTCCCCTACTCCATCGAGTGATCGGGACTCCTGGTGACCCAATGGAGCTCCAGGAACATCTGTACAGTCAGCCATTGGGACATAGAGTAGCGCCAGCACTGACTGTATAAAAAGCCTGACACAGACTACAATGTATTAGCATATTCATGTATGCTAATACATTGCTAAGTGAAAAAAATGTGTTATATAGTTATCCGTTAGTGGTATTAAAAAAGTAAATAAAAAACTTTCAAAAGTGAGGAAAAAATAAATAATAATATAAAAATAAATATGTAATGAAAAAGTTATTGTATATTACACAAAAATTCATCTAACAAGTTATTTATATGAATGAATATAAAAAAAAATTGGCAGTAATTTGTAGACTTATAATATTCCCCCCTCTCCCCCAACGTCTCCCGCATAAAACAAGTCCTCATACAAATGCGTCGCTTAAAAGATAGAAAAGTTAAGACTGTTGAAACACAAGGAGGCAAAAAATACAAAATGTAACTGGTCATTAAGGCCTTTTCAGGTCTTGGCTGAAGAGATTAACAGACTTAGCTTTAATATAACACAATGTACATGGGCAATGAGGCAAATTATAACATATCTGAAAATAATAGAGTGACTGGCACATTGGCTTGTTCACCTCTCACTCCCTTATTCAGTTAAACACAGGTTATTCTGTCATTAGAGAGAATGTATGAAAGATGAAACCAGTGGATTTGTCAGTTGGCAGATTTGTCTTTGGAACCATGAATTATTCAGGTTGTTTTTAATGAGCGTTATAGAACTATTCAAGCGTTTAGAAAATGAGGTCTCTAAAACACACAAGTATCTTGAGACGTTGAACATCAGAAACATTTTAACTTTAAAGCATTGCTATTCATTTTCATATTCACATGATATGAATGGGATTAAACCCTTGCAGTGCTGGAGGCTTACTCTCCAGGTGGTAACATTTCATATTTTACAGTCCATTATTAGATTTCCTCCCTATAGGAACAAAGCATTCATCCAACCAAGCTGATACAGACTTCTTTTTTTCTTTGCAGGATAAATGTTACCATCGCTTCTACTACATGTAAGAGGGTTTATCTCCTAAGGGGGACATGTATGAATGAGGCTGCGCCAGAAGCCTGGTCTCTTTTAAGCCCGAAGACTATCCCCGTTCACTATGGGTGACATGTATGAAGCTCGCCGCGTCGTAGCGCACGTTTTCGCCAGATCGAACGTGAAAGCTGCACCTCATGCATGTCATCGCCCGAGGTGCGCTCATACATGCGGTGTAAAGTCCACCGCGCCTCGCCAGTGTGTGAGGCGCAGTGCGGAACTTAGGCGCAGTGCGGGACTGGGCCTAACATTTGCCGTCCGAGGAGGTGCGCTCATACATGCGGTGAAAAGTCCACCACGCCTCGCCAGTGTGTGAGGCGCAGTGCGGGACTTAGGCGCAAAAGGACTGCGCCTAACATGTATTCCGATTCGAGACAGGCTGGAAAACAGCGAGAAATCATTAAACATGTTAGTGAAGAGCAAATAGAGTTGTCTTTCAAATGAATAAAGTGAAAAATCAAAGCTGTCTAAAAGTGAAGAAATATAGTGAAAAAGTGGATCATTTAAAATCAAAGGGAAAATATATAAGATCGCTCAAGAAATAAATCTCAGCTCTCAGCTCCGTGAGGCATGGAGTATGAATCAAAAAAACATTTTTATTAGGTGTAAAACATTATCAGAAAAAGAGCTCAAACCTTCTAAAAAAATACATAAATAAAATCACTTTCAAAAAATCAAGAACGGCGCTATATCAGGAATTTGGATATTGAAAATTGCCGGGAAATACAGTAATTCAAATTCTGTAAGCTCTTCTCATTGGTCGGCATAAACCAGCCAATAAGAATAGGAGCGACAGGGACCCATTATAACCTATGGAGAAGTATTGACCAATCAAATGCAAAGGCAGGACAGTTCAAAATACAGTAAAAATGCAGAAAATAACTGATTGGTTGAGCTAGCGCAGGCTTGGCTATCCCGGCCAATCAGAGCGCGAGCTACTTTGTCCCATTGTAGTCTATGGACAGATAGGGGCACTGAAATCTCCGCGCCGTGAGGCATGCAGTATTAGTAAATAAATCGTTTTTATTAAGTGTTTTATTAAGTGTAAAACATTCTCTGTAAAAGAGCTAAAACCTTCTATAAACATTCATCAATTTCTTTATTTTCGTCACACCCATATTATTGATCATTGGCTAACGAAAATAAAGAAATAAAAATGAACTCATTGAATTCATTTTTATTAGTTTATTTTCGTTACACCCATATTATTGTTAATTTTATATACACATCGGTAAAACTTCGTGAGTCTTATCATTTGATTTCTGCCATGTACAGTTTTATTATAGATTGCATTAGAAAACCCATAAGATCGTTGCTCGCTCTCCCATTGGCCCAAATAACCGCGCCTCTTTTAATTGAGCCAATCACAAACAGAGCTCGCTCTGCATATCTTTTCCCCATAGAACTCTATGAGATAAGTAGCTCACCTGCTGATTGGCTAAGCTGGACGAGCCCCTCTTCCCCCCAACCAATCACAGTACTAAAATATTTCCCATAGACAGTAATAACTTTTAGGGCGCCCTTCTATCGCTCCCTTCTTGCTCCACTCAAAATAGAAGCACTACATATGATTGGTGGATTCATATCTACCGCCTGGTCTCAGCCAATCAGCTCTTTTCTGCCTTTTTTACTGTATTTTGAACTGTCCCTCCTTTTCATTTGATTGGTCAATACTACTCCATAGCTTAGAGCTCTTTTTCTGTTAATGTTTTACACCTAATAAAAGCGATTTTTGGAATCATACTCCATGCTTCAGGGAGCTGAGAGCTGAGATTGATTTCTCTTGCGATCTTCTATATGTTTCCTCTCATGTTACGTTCTCGCTCCACTTCGCCTCCTCCGGCCGCACTTTGCCGAGCTGCGATCATGCATGCCTCGGAGTATTCGAATGTGCCACGTCCCGCTCCAGAACGCCCACACCGCACCCATTGCACGCCCCTTCATGTTAGGCGCATCCGAAAGTGGCGAAGGCTGCGCCTAACATCGCATCCCTGCGTCCGACAGAGGATTCGGATCGGTGAGGCGCTGTTTTCGCCTGAAAACTGGCGCAACTCCAGATCATACATGTCGCCCTATATTTTTAAATGTGCGCACTCCAATATCAGGCACATTGTAATGTGCCGGAGATCGGGGGACGTGCTGTAGGCGTGTCTCACTACAACCTTACGAAGCTACACATTTATAGCTTCAGTACGCCAAATCCAGGCGCATTACTGCTGGAACAGGTAGAACACTTTAAAAGTGGTTTACTTGAGCCAGAAGTGTCGCTTTTGCACTAGAATGTGCCTGATTTATGACCCGCAGTAGAACGGATTCATATATTCAGGCGCATGCTACACTACGTTTATGCGCAAAAAAAATGCCGCCTGGGCGCCAAAAATGATACATGTCATCCTTAATGTACATATAAGCATAAAAAATTCACAGATTTGACCTTCAGTCAAATTTTCTTGGTAAAAATATAGCGCTCAATTTATGTTTATATTTCTGCTATCTGCTTAAAAGGATATTCCCATATGAGACATTTGACATAGCATATTGACAGGATATGTCATAAATGTCTGAGAGGTGAAATTCCCACAGGTGAAACATGCACCTTGAGACCAAGCCCACATGCTCTTCTGTGTACAATGGAGAGGTTGTTTTCCTTTATGGGATTTCTAAAAACCACCAAGTGAGTGCACTCAGCTGTAATAAACAATGGGAGTACACTAAGCTGAAATAAACAATGAACCGCACACCACCTCTCTGTTTTGCACTAAGGAGTATGGGGGCCCTGTCTTGAGATAGGTACATGTCCTACAGGTGAGACCCGCACTTACCAGAAATATATGGCATATCTGGTAAGAGAATTTAGAAAAAAGTTATACCATCCAGTCCCCCACCGCTGCAGATCCAAAGTCACCTGAGATCTGCTCATCTTCACATCTAGGTTCTTGTCCTAAAACAAAGGAGAGGCTCTCGCTCCATAGTTAGTATATGGAGTGCAAGCCTCTCCTGTGTATTGGGATGAAAAATGGGAAGTGAAGTAAAGCAGATCCAAGAGGAACAGGGAGGTATGAATCCCTTTTTTTCTATTTCTTCTCATACTGATCTGAATTTTATTTCACTGGAACACTTCTTTAAATGTATTGGCAATATTTTTTGCTTCTTTAAATAATCCAGGCAGATATGGATCCAATAAAAAGGTTAAAAACCCCTTTTGAAATTTAGTTTTTGATGCAGTTTTTTAAGCAGAAGGATCCAACAGTAAGGAGTGATCTTTACTTTGTATTTTGTATTTTTTTTTTTTTGTATACTCCTGGCTTCAGCTAAAAAAACTGCATGAAAATCTGAACCAAAAACTAAAAGAAAAGCCTTGTGTGTGATGAAACCAGTGCCTCTCCTGTCATGACTTGACTGTTTTAGTAAATATGTGGATTCTAAACCAGTTCTGTAGCATCTTTTCTTATAATTCCTTTGGAATTCCTACTTGAAATAACAGAATACATAAATTGATAACTTGGTGCTAACCTTCCCCTTGTGAAAATCATGTGTTACTGCTGAGTCTGGCACTGTCCATAAGGTATATCTGCATACAATATTTGGCTCAACATTCGGAACATTCTGAACATTTGGTCAGGATCATATATTGCAAAGGCAGTGTGAATAGAGCCATAAAACACCTACAGGAAAGAGAGCTCAGCCTGGAGGAGATTCAATGACAACAGCAGAATGCACAAGGTTGTGCAGTTGGTATGCACAGCAATCTTACACTGTAGCAATGAGACAGCCCAGGCTTATTTTGCCTGATATTTTATTACTCAGTAACCTACAAGATACTACAGTGGTATCAAACATAATAAAATTACAAAACAAAATATAGTTTCTTTTGATGTGTTCTTATAGATTATATACAGAAAGGGAGAAATGTGTTAGTTATAGAGAGAAGGGTGGAGAAAGATCACTGGGTGACACACAATTAATATATTGCCCAGAACCCAAGTCTGCAAATTACACTTGCCAGGACCCACTGACTATGATCTTTCCTATTAACATTACTGTTTTTGTTGCTCTTCCTTGCAATTGATTTACAAACTCCTGAGATTGGGTAGTATGATCTTAATGACAGATTTCCTCTATTAAAATTAATAAAACTCTGAAATACTTTGATACTTCAAAAACATTTACAGGAGTACAAAAAAACAGCGGAAATTAACTTCATTAGTTTGTTGTTATAAGTTCTTGGTACATTTTTTGTGGTTGAAGGTCACACCAAAGTCCAACAGATAGTTCTTAGTTTTTTTAGATTTTTTTTATTAACAACTTTTATAAACAATGCTGTCAACATCATGACTCATTATTGGAGAATGAATGACATGTTTAGTTTCCACAACAACCAATCCGAGCAATCCCAAGGGAACATTGTTACTTAAGATCATTGGAAAATCTATTTGCTGTACAGAATACCCACGATACAAGGTCTGAGTTATAAATTCGACCTTGATCCTGCTGGTAAGTTTGCAAAGCTGGATTTTACAAGTTATAGGGCTCTAAAAATAAATTGTTATCTCAAAACAAATCTAGCCAATAAAATTCTATTTTCTTTTACATTTTCAATTGCTTATTTTGTTTCTGAAGCAAATAAAAAAAGACAACAATCAAAGTAAAAAAAAAATCTAATTTAGATTCCCGAGGCATTTTGGTTCAACATATACAGGTAATTAAAGAAAATAATATTATTTGTATTAACTCCTTAATTATGCAGCCTATATTTGCTTTCATCTTTCATTTATTTTCATCCCTAAAATATAGAAAGCTATCAAAATAGTAATATAGAGTTTTTTGTGTTATGTTTTTGTGGCACAAGTTATATTTTTTAACGGTACCATTTGTGGCACTTAAATCTTGTTAATTTAAAATTATTTTTCATATTTGTTTCTTGGAGGGGAGTAATATCATTTTCACTACTGTCTTTGTTTAAACAACATTCATTGTAAGATTCATTGTAATAACATTTTGAATATATTCTATGGGTCATTATGTTTAATAAAAAAGTAGAAAGAAACTGATATTCTTCATAATGGTTAAAGCAGTGACAAATCCATGATATGAAAAAGGTACACAGGTTAAGTCCATCAGGCTCCCCATAAACATATATACCTCTTTCATTTAAAAAAATATTGTATTGTATTGTCACATTCTTAAATGCATAATGTTTGTATTTTACCAGCCAGGTAAGGTTATAATGTCTCTTATTCTGCCAGACCAGTTATATTTTAAATATACCTTTCCTAACTGTAACCTATTGATTAACTTTTATTATTTTTTTAGAAGGGAAGAAAGCTAGAAACAATATTTTCATTGTTTTATTTTTATATTTTAATTACATCATTCTTTGTATTTTTTATGCCATTCATTATATTTCAAAATACAGGAACATAACTTAGTCCTAAGGGTTGTTATTTTTATGCCAATGCCAGTTATTTATTTTTAGTTTTCATCACAACATCCCGAGAGCCCTAACCTTTGCATTATGTTCCCTTTTGAAGCTACATAAACTGAAAAAATGCAAACAGTGTCTTCCCTTAGAGACTAGAGAGTAAAAAGAGAGATCCTTATCTACAACTCCAGCAATGTAATATAGCAGTCATTTGTCATTAAATCTCTCTAAAACTGGCGCATATCCATGGAAAAGAAACTTAAATAAAATGAGGATTTTTAAAAAAAATATTGAATATATATGTGTCTTTTTACAGTCTGTTTTGTAGATCAAATCATGCACAACCTTAATGTTTAACTCAATGGTGGAAACCTGAAAACATCAACAATAGCAATGTGGCACAAATTCTTGTCATGGTTATAGAAATATAGAAAAGTGGCCGGAGAAAAAAATCATGAAGTCTGTGTAGTCTATTCTTATATATCTTATATAATCCTAGTGTTTGTAAAGTTTTGACTTTGCAGAAAGTAATATTAATCCCTTAAAAATTCTCTCTCTCATTATTCTGGCATTTGGCAAATACAAATAATTTTGTTAATCCTAATTGACTTAAAACAGGTAAGGTTTAATCTGATTTCATGTCAGATAGTAAAAAAAACATGCATATGTGTCTTTTAATATAGTGTATGTAAACTTCTGGTTTCAACTGTAGGTAGGCAGGCAGGGTTTAGGTAGCTATAGGAGCACATATAGATAGGCAGGCAGGGTATAGGTACCTATAGCAGCCCATAAAGTTAGGCAGGCAGGTTTTAGGTAGAGGGGCCCATATAGTTAGGCAGGCATGGGTTTATATAGGGTGTAGGGGCCCAAATAATTAGGCAAACAGGGTTTAGTAGCTATAAAGGCCCATTTAGGTAGGCAAGCAGGATTTAGGTAGCTATAGGGGCCCCTACAGGAAGGCAGGCAGAGTTTAGGCTCCATTAGTGTTAAAAAAAGAAATAACTGACTCATCTGTCTCTCATTCACCCAATGTGACAAGCTCCTGGCCAGCCTCTGTACCTGGCGCGGGCATCATGCTGTCCACGTCAGCACTGTTGGCCAGTGCCTGGTAGGCTTAACGCCTAAGCCATTAGGCTCACCAGACAAGCTAGCAGAGCGGAGCACAGGCCCTGCTACTTCTGCTACCCCAGTAGTTCCATCTCTGCTATCTAGGATCCATAGGTCTCCATAGCAAAATGAGGTGTGGCCCCACCACCTCATGATGATTAACTAAAACAACAGCATAAGTAGTAATAGCTAAAGGTATAAATAATACCACCATTTATCAGGGAACCCACATAGTAGAGCTGGAGAGCGGAAAGTCACCAGCTACTTGTTCCTTTAAAAAATAAACATTATTTTTGAACCTGGGTGGGGCCCCTCAACATCTGGGCCCCATAGCAGTGGCACTACTGTGTACCTAGAAGCAATTTCTAATAAAGCAAAGGAAAAAAAACTGAAGTGGTCCTTTAAAAAGTGACTTTTATTTATATATTATTGCTAGAAAGGCTATTGAGTATTGCCCTGAGGAGGTTAATGTACCAAAACACCATCTATATATATGACTACGAGTGATACAATGTTGGTTGCATTATTAATAACTGATTAAATATATATATATTATATATATATTACCATTATATATATATATATACAACACTCACCGGCCACTTTATTAGGTACACCATGCTAGTAACGGGTTGGACCTCCTTTTGCCTTCAGAACTGCTTCAATTCTTCGTGGAATAGATTCAACAAGGTGTTGCAACGATGCTCAATTGGTACCAAGGGGCCCAAAGAGTGCCAAGAAAATATTCGCCACACCATGACACCACCACCACCAGCCTGAACCGTTGATACAAGGCAGGATGGATCCATGCTTTCATGTTGTTGACGCCAAATTCTGACCCTACCATCCGAATGTCGCAGCAGAAATCGAGACTCATCAGACCAGGCAAAGTTTTTCCAATCTTCTACAGTCCAATTTCTATGAGCTTGGGCAAATTGGAGCCTCAGTTTCCTGTTCTTAGCTGAAAGGAATGGCACCCGGTGTGGTCTTCTGCTGCTGTAGCCCATCTGCCTCAAAGTTCGCCGTACTGTGCATTCAGAGATGCTCTTCTGCCTACCTTGGTTGTAACGGGTGGCTATTTGAGTCACTGTTGACTTTCTATCAGCTCGAACCAGTCTGCCCATTCTCCTAGGACCTCTGGCATCAACAAGGCATTTCCGCCCACAGGACTGCCGCTCACTGGATGTTTTTTCCTTTTCGGACCATTCTCTGTAAACCCTAGAGATGGTTGTGCGTGAAAATCCCAGGAGATCAGCAGTTTCTGAAATACTCAGACCAGCCTTCTGGCACCAACAACCATGCCACGTTTCAAAGGCACTCAAATCACCTTTCTTCCCATACTGATGCTCGGTTTGAACTGCAGGAGATTGTCTTGACCATGTCTACATGCCTCAATGCACTGAGTTGCCACATGGGATTGGCTGATTAGAATTAAGTGTTAACGAGCAGTTGGACAGGTGTACCTAGTAAAGTGGCCGGTGAGTGTATATATATATATATATATATATATAGCGAGAGAAATAGTTTTTAGGTAGTCATAAGCTTTTCATGGCAATACTAGGTAGCCTTTTCAGTAAGAATATAGAAATAAAAGTTAATATTTAAGTATTAGGGAGAACACATCACCATTAACCTATACCATTTTAACCAGCATACAAAATTATCCAGAATATTGTGCTAGCCATGTAACAGTATCCATAAAAAAGTTAAAATTACATAGTTATACCCACAAAGTAGATGCTGTGGGATGTAGGGTTTCTGGCTCTCAGTCCTCATGTTTGGTTCCCAAGTGCAGACCAACATAATCCAAACAAATAAGTTTCCTGAAATTTTTTAATTATGTCTTATAACAGTATTGATAGCTGCAATTCTCAATAACTAAGTTACTTTTACTCTAGGGAAAAGATTATTTTTACAAAAAATAAAGGGCGACATGTATGAATTCGATTTTTTTTTACTTGGCGCCGACACTCCAGATTTTTGCCGCATTACATAGAGCTTAGTGCACCAAACTTCTCTCAAAGTTCGTCTCATTACACTCTATGCCCATACAAAGTTTGGCCCATTAAGCTCTATGTAATGCGCCAAACTTTGTATGGGCATAGAGTGTAATGAGACGAACTTTGAGAGACGGATGAAGGAAGGCACTTCGAAGTGAATTATTACATCTCGTATTCAGTGTATAATGCACCTGAATGTATGAAAGTGGTGTCTTAAGTTCCCGCGCCTCGCTTGTGTGTTTGGCGCATAACAAAACTTTGGCGCATTAGTAATGCGCCAAACATGTATAAAGGCTATAGATAGGCTGGAAATAAAAGAAAAGTCATTTGAATAGCATGTCAGTGAATAGAAACAATGGTACTTATCCTGCTTGGTGGACCACAGTTCCCAGCAAGACCTGTGGTGTGCTGGCTCTTGCTGTATGTAGAAAGGGTGAGAGCAGCAAAAGTAAATTTCAAATTTAATGTAGTAAAAATAAAAACAATCTGAACATCATCATCAGTGGGTTAGATTTGCTGTTAGGGCAAAAAATGTCCCTTATTTCTCAACTTATATCAGTACAATAATAAAAAGTAATTTCCATCTGGCCTGGATGTAAAGTTTCTGCTTGTCAAAGTAGCACTACTGCCCCTCAAAGAATAGCCCTCATGGGACAATCAACCCTCCTGATATGCTCCTCACCGCCCACATCTCCCAATGCCATCTCACTCTCTGATCCCCTGACCCAGCTGCAGAGTAGAAAACCAGCACCTTTAAGGGGTTTTGCTACGAAGTAAAATTGAGGTGGGTAGTTTGAAAATTAAGTAATAAACATTTTCACCATTCATCATTATTAGAAATTCTGCACCGTTTTTGTTTTAGCTGCTCCTTTACTGATTCTTTGTTTACAGCTTGTCTCCAGGGGATACGACCAGGGCTGAAAGCTCCTCACTCCTGGTCGCACATGCTCAGACATCACCTCTCCGCTCAGGCAGCTACTTAGTGTTCAAACCCCAGGTGCTGTCATTCTACTCTTGTCCTTTGGACTAGTTAGTAATAAGTCAAACAGTGCAAATAGAAAAAAAGAAACCTCAATGAGGTCTGTGCATTGATAAAGAGGAAATAAAATCCACAGGTTAGATTCCTGCAGGGATTTGAACCAAGGACCCTTGTGCTGTAAAGCAAAAATGTTACCTCTGAGCTACAGTGTAGCTACTCACAGCTCTATACATAAACAGACCTTTCTTTGACTAGAGAGAGGAAAGGCCTGGTGATCAACCTGCTGAGTCACATGATATACAATTCAAACAAATAACACACCCACCCTTCTGAGCACACAGAGCTGAAGAGCAGGATGCAGGAGGTATGAAATGAGATCGTGGCAAAACCCCTTTAATATCCAAGCACCAGACCTTTTTCTGATAACAAATAATACAACATTAGATATAAGTATATGAATGTATAAAGTCAGAACTTCAAAGAAAAATATTCTTTGAACAGTTTCTCAGACTTAGTAAAATGTTCATGTAAACAGGCAACTATTTACAAAAGGATAAAGTCCTGAAAGTAAACTGATTCAACTGGTAAAACAGCAATTTTTTTTGTCGCACAGAAATGTCATTAGTTGAACCAAAGTGGTGTTTGCAATAATAGGCATCCCGGACTTTCATACTAAACTGAGGACACTTGGGATAGGGTTGAGTTGCCAGAAGCCTAAACAAAGATGCCACAAGCCATGAAGCTCCTGAGACACTCTTGTTGTATTAGTTTAAACCAAAAAAAGATCTAAATGCAAAGTTTCCTGATCCCTGAATCCATGACGCCAAAAATATAACTGAATATAGAGAAGAGGAAACATCATCTATAGTATTGTGTTAATTATCTTCTATTCTTTTTATTCCTAGAATTGCGATGTTTCATCCCCTGTCAGGCATGCTTGATAAAGACTCCAGATAGGAGTCAAAATGTCACAGTTCTATGGAGGAACAAAAAGAATAGAAGATGATTTACACAACTCAGATGATATTTCCTCTTCCTTACATACTGTTGTTACAGTATATTAGATCATTAGAGAGGTTTCCTCATTAGGCTGTTTGATAGAGTCTGTTCTTCAAAGCCAGCTTCAGACTCTCACTTCCTCTTCAGGCTGTGGCTGGTTCTGCAGCAGTGACTGACATTTCAGCTCTGCTATGTCTAGCTGAGCCTATTAGAGGGACATTGGTGATGGAAGAGTTTTAACAACAGAGTACAGGCTACAGAGCTCTAAAGGGTTTGTCAGTAAGAAAGTTAAACAAGCTCTTGTGCTGCTGATAAGACACAGCAGGGAGTGATGTCATCATCCCCAGCAGCTCTGCTAGAGTAGAGAGGGGTGGTGTTAACCTAGGAAACCTTCTGTAAACAAGCAGGAGTTAATTTTGAAAGGAAACAATGTATTTGGTAATAGTCTTTATTTACCTTTGCCTACGTGTTTAAAGCTAATCAATGAGATGAGATTATCCTTTTAAAATCCAACTGTAAGTTTACTTAAAGGGGTTGTCTCACTATATTAATTCATTTTACCTCAGTCCCGTTTTCTTGGTTTCATCTTGAATTCAGGTTCGTGTTTACTGGCTTCCACTAGGCTGCAGTAGAAGCCAGGTCTGTAGCTATAGCAACCGGTGCTGGCAGCCTATCAGGATAGATCAAACAGGTCTGTAACTATAGTGACCTGAGTAGCTGATGCAGCCCATACAAGAGGGGATATCTAGCAATAGGTAGGATACTGTTAATGGACACATATTGCAAAGTGATTTGTTTTTGCAAGATCTTTAACATAAAAAATAATCCTTGTAGTGAGACAACCCCTTTAAGTTTTAACATGTCTAAGATGTTTTCTAAAAAGAAACCTTCTGTTAGATATAGCACATATTTAATAACCAAATATGAAAAAGATGGGGATTAATTAAGGCTTTCAAAATTAGCAGATGCCCGCTCTACCCTTTTGGGAACTCCACATTGAGTAGATTGCAGCCACTTAAAAACAACACTGCTTGTGAGAAGGGAATGGAGTTATATATAGCACCGATAATTTGGATTTAAAATGTATTCTTTGAACCAGATTTTGCTTGAACTTCATGCGAGTAAATCGTCAAATTGGATAAGGTTGTGTGTCGATCATTTCTAAATTGTGTATTTTAGCAGGCGGCATCACGCAACTTACATTTTTTTCATGAATAGTCTTTAACTTAAAATTTACTGAATAGAATAGGAATATAGTTACTAAAAATAGAGGCTGGACAGACTTGTGGGTAGTGCAGTCAAGTGCTTGAGGCATGAAGTGTTTTAGAACAAGAATACAAATACATTATTAGATTACAAATTTATATCATTAAAACCTAGTAGAAAAATTCACTGTAAATTGTAGAAGTTCCATTTATTTTAATATACAAGATAACATCAAAGAAGATGATGCAGCTGTACTTCCACAATACTACTGTAAGATGTGGTGAAGATAATTTTTTTACTTATTTTTTATTATTTACTCTTCAGTAGCTTTCTAAAATGAAATAAATATGTGGCACGTGTCGCATGCTGGAGATTTGAAAATTTGCAGCGTGACCTGAAATCTTAGCAGATTTTGGAGGGAAATTGTAAACCCCACTTCTTAGAACTTGTACTGTACTTTGCTGTAGATATTTGGTTAGAATATTAAAGGGTATTTACTTTCTATATTAGCTAGATGCCGAACACTCAACGACTTTAAACATCCAGGCAGTCTGCATCTAGCTCTGAGCGGACTTTCTGGAACATCCATACAGAGTTTGTCACTGTACGCTAATTGTGCAGCGGTGATAGCAGAGAGCTAGCCATCAGCAGCAGTCAGGCTCTCCAGAGAGTCATCCCTGCCTTCCTAATCACTATATACACAACTCTGTATGAGCACTGCACATGCACATTAGCCGGAAGCCTTCGAGCTTCCTTCTTCTCGGCCCCTTACTTTCATGTGATCACCGCCAGGGCACAGTAGTTTCAGAGGCTGCTGGGTCTTATCAGATTCAATTCAGCTCTGCAATAAGTTCTGGGGGACTGTATTTCCCATGTAACTAGGGCTAATATATTTCAGGTGTATATATATATTTTTAAAATATATATATATATATATATATATATATTTTTTATATATATATATTTATATATATTTTATATATATAAATTATATGGGGATCTATAGAGTATATATAGGTCAAATCTATAGAAATATCTGTGTTGTGTACAATGAAAAAAGGTGAAAAATATGTTGAATAACTGAGCATGAAAATCATTATAGCATTAAAACCCACACGTAGAACAAAAAAATTTAAGGGAATGTATCATCAAAAATGACATTGTTTAATTCACACTTTTATGTTAGATTTTTTTTTAATTTTCCATATCACTTTCAATATTTTTTAATAATTCTTAAGTCCTGCAGTTTTCACTTTTGGGCCCCTAATCCTAATAATTGTCTGAAAACTTCCTGGTTCTGTACAGAAAAAAAATTTCGTTGTTGCTCATTATCACCTTAAAGAGGGTCAAACTGAAAGGAGGGCACCAGTGTGAATAGTTAACACAGGGATCCACCAGTCACAAGAGGAGATAGTCACAGTTCACCCTTTCACCCCCGTGCACACTGATTTCTTCCCAGGTCACATAGCATGACTAGAAAACTCTCCTATAGAAGTGAATGGGACTGAGTCAGTCTTAAGTCTCCTATGTGCATGAAGCTACTGTAAAGCATCTCTCTGACTGCTGTTAAAGCAGTTCAAACAAGGCCAAGTGGCCAAAGAGAAAACTGCAAGACTTAAGAATTATTAAAAAATATTTAAAGTGATATGAAAAATGTAAAAAAAAAACAACCAAAAATTCCTAAAAATGTGTTCAACATAAAAATGGGACTTAAATAATGACTCTTTTTGATGACACATTCCCTTTAACATATCCCTGGTCAGGAAGAGGGATAAACGACCCAGTTGCAAGCTGGTTAAGAAAAACTTAAATTATTATGTAACTGAAAAGTTAAGTGACTTTCCAGTAATACTACTTTTATGATCTCAATTTGCTATTAGCAACAGTTTTATAATACACTTATGCTTTAGGGAATCAAAGGCATCAAAGAAACACATCATGGGGAGAATAACCTGTTATTCTGGACTCCCTAGTAGATATTAGCTAATTCACAGCATGGAGTTTGATCCCTTCAGCATAATTAGTTTGTATCTCAGAGACCCATGATGTGAGAGGGTTGCTCAAACTGGACAATTAATAATTTACATTCATAAATATATAGAAAAAATACTACTTGGAAAATTCATATAGCTGGATCTGTACAGTAGTTAAAGAGGATATATACCCAAAATGTATGTTTTAAGACAAAAAAAAGGTGCGCCAGTAGATCAAATCATGAAGTCTGTAGTCCTATAACTTTACCGATTTGGCTCCTTTAGCTGCATTCGACAATGAATGACAATCCACTAGAATGTGTCAGATATATGAAGTCCTTTTGTTCTCATAATTGTCATTGTCAGAGAGATTGATGACAAATAAGTCAATCAATTTTGCATTTATTTCACCTTCAAAGTATAAAGAAAGGATTAGAGGTGTTAAGACCTGGTTCAGATCTGTGTCTAAGGTTCTGTTAGGAGCCTCTCCTGCAGATTCTGTTACAAATGACTTTAAGAGCAGGAGAGCATGTAGTGTTATGTTTCCTCTGAGATGACTGACACCATGACAGAAACCTAATGGTTGGTGTTTGTAATAGCTAAATATATAATATAATCGGGCTAAATGGTTACCTTTCGCTGCACGTAACAGATATATATAGGTCTGTATTAGACAACTTCTCCTTAGTGTCTTTAAAGTAACATAATTCAGGTATCAGACCCAAAAGTGACCAATAAAATCACAATTTTATTACAAATCTTCTTCAAGTAAAAAAAGTCGAAAAGACATACTTGTATTTCACGGAATAGATCTGTTGCAGCAAAGTCCATGTACAATGGTTTCTCTTAGCGAAGTTGCCTTATGTATACACACGTAGCGAGGCGAAGGCAGTCAGTCAAACGAGGCATCACCCACCAAGCGGAAGCGATGTTTCAGAGGTGGAACCCTCCTTTTTCAAACAAAAAAAAAAGTAGGTTGAAAAGGTTGCTTGAAAAAGGAGGGTTCCACCTCCGAAACGTCACTTCCACTTGGTGGGTGATGCCTCGTTTGACTGACTGCCTTCGCCTCGCTACGTGTGTATACATGAAGCAACTTTGCTAAGAGAAACCATTGTACATGGACTTTGCTGCAACAGATCTATTCCGTGAAATACAAGTATGTCTTTTCGACTTTTTTTACTTGAAGAAGATTTGTAATAAAATTGTGATTTTATTGGTCACTTTTGGGTCTGATACCTGAATTATTTTATGACAGAATAAAAAATAAATAAATACTGAAGCAGATCTGAACCAGACCTTAGTGTTTGGCCACTCATTTAAAGGGGTTGTCTTGTATAGAAAAAACTATTGGGGCATCCTGAGTTAATAAAGTAGGTCTCTTTTTTGAGACCTAATTAAAGAGAACCTGTGACCTGTATTTAAAAAAATGTTCTTTACTTTCACTCTAAGTACCTTTGCCAGTGATACAGTATAATAGCCGTTTTTTTTAACCCTGCTCCTCATCTTTCCTTGCAATCAGGGCCAATATTTTCAGTCTAATATACAAAGGAGCAGTGAATCTGTCAGGTAGGAGGGACACTTTTAACCCCTTAAGGACCCAGCCAGTTTTGACCTTCCTGACACAGCCCTTTTTTTTAAATCTGGCATGTGTCACTTTATGTGAGAATAGCTTTTTGACCACTTTTAAACCTATCCATGTGATTCAGAGATTTGTTTTCTCATGACACATTGTGCTTTAAGTTAGTAAGAAAATTTTATCCATACAATCCTTGTTTTGGGAAAAATATCAAAATTTCATGAAAATTTTGTAAATCTGTGAGTTTGAAAGTTCCAAAATTTCTGTGTGCAAGACAGATAATTATTCACCACAAAATAGTTTATAACTAGCATCTACCATATGTCCACTATAGGTTGGCATCATTTTTTTAAATGTCATTTTTTTTTTGTTATGACATTAGAGGGCTTCAGAAATTTAGTAGTAATTTCTTAAATTTTCAAGAAAATTTGCAATAATACATTTTTTTAGGGACCATTCCAGTTCTGACGTGGCTTTGAGGGGCCTGTA
The DNA here is from genome assembly GCA_025379985.1 of Phyllomedusa bahiana. NCBI lineage: Eukaryota > Metazoa > Chordata > Amphibia > Anura > Hylidae > Phyllomedusa > Phyllomedusa bahiana. Next base: position 8,438 of record JAODAL010001992.1, on the reverse strand, counting down.
TGTTAGATACCCCCATAAATGATCCCTTTCTAAGAAACTAGACCCCTTAAAAGTATTAAACAGTTTTTTGGGAAAGTTTGTTAACCCTTCGGGTATTTCACAAAAATTTTAAAGCAAAGTGGAGGTGAAATTTCAAAATTTCCCTATTTTTGCAAATTTTCAAATTTTTACCATTATTCACGGGAATATGGTAAATGTGCCCTAGGTAAATGCAATGTAATATCATTTTCCCCCGGGTCTCCCAATTTTTAGAAATATCCCATATGTGGCCCCTAGTGCATTTTTTGGTCAACCATAAGCCCCAGAAATAGGAGGAGCACCTACTGGATTCTGGGGCCCTTCATTTTCAATGAAAATTTTATTTAGACGCCATTTCAGGTTTGAGGAGGCCCTAAGGTGCTAAAACTTAATAAACCCCCCTAAAAAGACCCCATATTGGAAACTACACCCTTTAAGGTATATATACAGGTGTGTAGTGAATATATCGACCCCACAGGTGAATCACACTTTTTTTTTTAAGAAATTTAGGCGGGTGAAAAATTAAAAAAAAATTTTTCCAATAATCTGCAATTTTAGCTTAAAATGTTTTCATATTTACAAGGAATCCTGGAAAAAAGAACAAAACTTTGTTTAGCAATTTCTTCCAATTTCAGTAATACCTTACATGGGGGTTTGTAAACTGTGTTTGGGCGCATGGCAGGCGTACAAGGGAGGGAGCGCATTTGGCTTTTGGAAAACACAGATTTTGGTGGAGCCATGCGCATTTGCAAAAGGCCACCAAAGAACCAGAACAGGTGAAATCTTCCAGAAGTCGCCCATTTTTGATTCAACACTCCTCATGGATCTCATATAAGGGTGTATTGTGCATTTGGGCACACAGGTGTTCCATCGGGTTTTTTTTTGCATTGGGCCATGAAAATGGGGGGGAAAAACGCAGTTCCACATTGTTTTTTGTTTTCTTCAAAATTTTACGCGTTCGAGTGCAAATGTAAAATGAAAGTGGAACTTACTATGGGGGTCGGTACAAATTGCAATGGTATAAATTTATTATCTAGTTTTTTATGTTTATTACTTTTACACTTAGAAATGGTTATAAAAAATTGACGTTTTTATGTTTTCCTATTCTGACAGTCATAACTTTTTTATTTTGCTGTGTTTCAGAGCTGGGGTAGGGCCTTTTTTTGCGGGTTTAATTGGTGCTTTTATTGGACTTTATGGGTCATACAAACACTTTTTTTCATTTTTATTAAAGGTTTTTGTGAGGCGTTTTGAACAAAATACAGAAATCCTATTAGTGTAAATTTTTTTTTTTTTTTTTATAGCGTCCTTTGTAGAATAGACATCTAGCTTTACTCAAGCAGGTCGATACGATTACAGCAATACCCAATTTGTATTTTTTTTAAATTTTTTTATGCTTTTATACAATAAAAACACTTTTATTCAAACAGGAAAACATTTTTGCATCGCCATTGTTTTGAAGCCATAACTTTTATTTTTCTGTGTATGGAGCTGTGTAAGGCTTGTTTTTTGTGGGATGAGTAGACGTTTTTATTGGTATAATTTTTGGGGGGACAAGACTTTTTGATCAGTTTCAAATCCATTTTTTGAAGGCAGAAATGAAAAAATACTGCAATCCTAGTAGTGTTTTTTTATTTTATTTTTAACGCTTTCACTGTGCAGTAAACCGTTTTAAAAATTACTTTACCTTTGGGGCGATATGATTACGGCGATACCAATTTATTTTAAGTTTTTTATGTTGAAGCCTTTAAAAAAAAAAAAAAAAGTGTTTTTAGCGGAAAAAAATATTACTGTATCGCTATCTTCTGAGAGCATAAGTTTTTTATTTTTTATATACAAGAGCTGTGTAAGGGCTTTTTTTGCGGATGAACTTTACGTTTAAATTGGTACAACGTTGGCCCTTTATAGGGGTTTTTTAAACACTTTTATCCATTTTATGTGCTGGGATGAACAAAAATCTTAATTCTTGATTTTTTTTATTTTTACGGATCACGTACAGTAAAATAAACATGACAATTTATAGGCAGGTCGTTACGCATGCGGCGATACCAAATATGGTACTTATTTATTTTTTATCTTTTGGGGCGATTGCGCTTTTAAAGGGGAAAAGGGCGGTGTACGTGTTTTTTATTTAAATTTTCGTTTTTGTGTTTACTTTTTTTTCACTTTTTTACTTTTCACATTTTTATTTTACTTTCCCCATAGGGGATTTGAATGAGAGATCTTAGATTCCCTTTTTCCCAATAGGAATAATGCACACTTGTTCTGTGCAGTGGTTCTAAAGGTAACTGCAGGGCAGCGGACATCGGACGTCACAGACAAACCGGAAGGAATCATGCCTCCTGCTGCTGTCAGCACACAGCAGCAGCAAAATGTGCGCTCTGTCGCCGACAGGAAACGGAGGAGCGAATCTCCTCCTGCGCCTCTTAGTTAAGGACCCCATGTCGCGATAATTAAGGAGTTAACCGCCCCACTCACACCCCGCCCGATCGCCAACCCTTCTTTAAGAGTCGCCGATCCTCAGGACGTATCCAACGTCCAGGGCGTGAACCCCCAAACACCAACTAGCATACGTCAAGGTCGTTTAAGGGTTAATGCTGCAATGGGGCAGGCTGTACTGCTTTGTGACACACCCAAAAAGCTTGATTGTATAATGACATCCATAAAAATCCTGCACTTTAATGGTATGTAAAAACCACACATGTAATGCGGGAGCCACAGCTGATCTGCGCGTACTAGTGGGGGGGGGGGCGGCCCCGGCTCAAAAAACATTATACCCAAGCACGACTTTAAATTGCCACAAGTAATTGACATGTCACTTATCCTCCCATGCGTACACTACGATCGTATTGTATGAGCGCAAAAAATGTGGCAAAATGCTCCCAAAAATAAGCCATGTGAACATACCCTATTTCATACAGAACCTTGCTAGCCTGCCTGGTGCAGAAAAGTCAGTATGATCTTGTGAGGTCATGTTATTCTCCTGAAAACATGCTCATTTCTCTGCATTTCTCTCCTTCTTCCTACACTACACACTGACAACTCGGCATGATCTAAGGAAACTGACCACATATAAAGAAAAATCATGCAGGAAGGCTGGCCATGGTCTGTGCAACTTAAACAACATGATCTTTTGAGATTATGTCATTTTAAGGAGATCACACTGAAAGAGCTGCTTTGACTTTGTCCAAGCTAAGTGGACAGTGTCGAAGAGCTGCAATTCATTAAAAACACCCCCCTGTGTATATAAATACTGTATACTGTAAATATATCAAGGGTGGATATAGAAATCTCTCCCATGATCTATTTATACCCAGTACCAAAGGCCACTATGTCTAGTGGAAAAAGGTTTCTACATAGAAATAGAAGAGGATTCTTTACTGTAAGAGCAGTGAGACTGTAGAACTCTCTGCCAGAGGAAGTTGTCATGGTGAACTCATTATATGAGTTTTAAAGGGGTCTGGATGCATTTCAAGAGTGCAATAATATAACAAGGATGGAAGTAAGTCTTTTTTCAGTCTTACAAACAATGTAACTGTATGTAACTATGTAGCTGTTACATTAGTATTAAAGGAACTTAAAGGGGTGTTCAGACAATGCTAATTTCCAGAGCAACAGCCAGCTTTAGGCTGTGGTTGAGTCTAAAGTAGTGATTGGCATATCAGCTCTAATATTCCGAGCTGAGCCAGTTACAGTGAGTGCTGGAGGTTTGTAAACTGTAGTGCACAAAGCTAACAGGCTCTAAAGGGTTAAAGTTTGTCAGGAACAAAGATAAACAAGCTTCTGTTTTACTTATATGACACAGCAGGTAGTGACATTACCATGGTCGGACAGGGCAGCTGGAGCAATGAGAGCAGAGAAAGGTGGTCAGTAACCTACAGAAACTTGTGTACACCATGAGTAGATAAAACCTAAACAAAGCAAAATACGAACAGCAAAGTATTTGGTAACAGCCTTAATCTACCTTTACCGACATGTTTAAAGCTAATCAATGTGGTGAGAAAACCTTTTTAATGTAAATGTGTAGAACACAAATTCAAATACAGGTCATGGGTCATCTTTAAGCTGAAACAGGGTTCTTCATAGAAGGGAGAAGAGGTAGGGCTGCTATTTTGTAAGCATTTTTAAAAGTTAAATAGGTTTAAATATTTTATGTTACTAAAAATATTCTACAAAAAAATCAGTTAAGCTGCACTTATTTTAATAAATTAAATTATTGTCGTATTTCCTCATGCATTCAATTATGGACTTTGTGAGCACTTTTTTTTAGTAGAGCAAGTACAGAATACCCATAAAAACAGTGTGAAGTCCTATGATAATAGCCTGGTTTCTTAGAAAAGACAACTCACTATGTGATGAAAAAAATATATAGATCAAATTTTGAAAGACTTGTGTGGAAAAGCAGCACAATGGGAATTTTTATCTTCGGACACAGATGTTCTCCCTTTACAATGTAGTCTGTATTCCAAATGACCCTTCACATTCCCACTGACATGCAAGTGTCAGAGTAAATGTCCTCTTTAGACACACTGTAGCTTCTCATTAATAAACCGCACGAAAAGGCAAGTAAAAAAAATGCTTCTGGCCTAAAGTCAGCGAAATTAATTATAATGTTGAAAAGTAGGATGTGAAACAACATTAGTAACCTTAAAAATAATCAGTATGGTTAATAATATTACTTTGCCTGAGATTCGGGACAAAATGACATTCAATCAGAACCCAAGCACTTCGACATGAATCGAATTTTGGAGTGAATCAACAACAAAATTATATGTACCTTTAATTGTAACCCTAACCCTGAGTTGGGGTTAAGGTTTTTACAGTCTTTCTAGCTATTACTGTATGTCACGGGTGCTCCTGCGATGCTCACACCGGGTCGCAGACGCAACCGTGTCCTGCTGTTGAGCGGTGCTGCAACCTGCATGTCGGGCCGCGGATGTGCTCACTCCTCTGTTCCGTCCCGATCCTACTCACCTGTCCGCGCTCCAGCCGATGTCTCTGCCTTCCGGCGCATGCTCTGTTAAATTTAAAGGGCTAGTGCACCGGTGATTGGCAATCACCAGATGGTGTCCCTTTTTTAACCATGCCCCTTCCTGACTCCCTTGCCAGATCTTTAGTGCCCTTGAGCCTACTGAGAAAGCACTCCCTGAGTCCGTGTACCGTACCTTTTGCCTTTGTCCGTCGACCACAAACCTTTGCCGCCTGTCCTGACCTTCCTGCCTGTCCCTTACTACAAATTTGATACACGATTCTGTGCCATACTGCACCTCGACTACAACCGCAAGGAAATCACGTCGGGGTAGCGACCTGGTAAGATTCCTGCCGCAACAATCCCAACCTACCTCGTGGCGGGCTCTGGTCAATACTGTGACCTACTTAGATTCCCCTCCCTGGCGTGGCTTATATCACCGCTTGTGGTGGTCCAGAGGATTCACTTCTCCTGATTATTACACTGTAACCTTGATCCTAAATTTAGGTTTAGGGACAGGATTAGGTTTTTAGGGGTTTTAGGGTTAACTTACCATTCTGCAGTTCTTTCAGGACCTGTGGCACAGAAGCTCCGATGCCACTTCCACTCCAACATCCCTTCTGGCCCCAAGTCAAATTAAGCTAGCCTAATGTGATGTGGATCATGCTTAAGGTTATGTGTCAGGGTTAGACAGTTTCAGGTCATGGCTACTGTTAGGAACAAAGTAAAAAAAAAATTGGATCTATCAAGGGGTAGCTTATGTTTATCCTATTAATGGTGTAAATGTGCAAGTTTCCACATATACAGTATGAAGATCTGGTGGAAGGAAGGAAAGATGCTACTTTCACTTTTACTTTGAATTTACCAAGAAGAGCTGTTTTCACTGTTTTAAAGTCATTGTAACGGTGGAAAGGAAACCTATCAGATAGCTAATACTGTCCTATAAGTGAGCAGGATGTGATAGAGAGAGAAACTGAGCTCTGTCATATATAGAGTTATATGATAGAGGGAGAGAAGCTGAGCTTTGTGATATATAGGGTTATATGATAGAGAGGAGCTGAGCTCTAGGATATATAGGGTTATATGATAGAGGGAGAGGAGCTGAGCTCTGTGATATATAGGGTTATATGACAGAGGAGAGAAGCTGAGCTCTGTGCTATATAGGGTTATATGATAGAGGGAGAGAAGCTGAGCTCTATGATGTATAGGGTTATCTGATAGAGGGAGAGAAGCTGAGCTCTGTGATGTATAGGGTTTTATGACAGAGGAGAGAAGCTGAGCTCTGTGACATATAGGGTTATATGATAGAAGGGGAGAAGCTGAGCTCTGTGATATACAGGGTTATATGATAGAGGAGAGAAGCTGAGCTCTGTGATCTATAGGGTTATATGATAGAGGAGAGAAGCTGAGCCCTGTGATATATAGGGTTATATAACAATGCAAAAAGGGACAATTTGTCCTTAGGATTAAGAGTTAAAAGGCACTTGGGATATTCTTAATGCCAAAAAATGTTAAATTTGACTATATATTTATTTCCACAATTTATTTGCAAAAATAAATTAAAAGTAAATAACAAATAAAAATACTAAACGTGTTTCGCCCGCTGTCATCGTGTGCTTCCTCAGGAGTGAAACCATCAATTTCCAGCCCTGCCTTAGCTCTTGTGAACATTGAGTTCACTAGAGCTTCACAGATTGCAGCCATTAGAATCCTCTTCTACTCCTCCATGGGGACATCACAGATCTGGTGTATGTTAGAGACCTTGTGCACTTCCATCTTCCGTTAGATGATGCCCCAGAGAAGCTCAATAAGGTTAACGTCTGGAGACATGCTCGGCCAGTTCAGCATCTTTGCCCACATTTTCTTTGCAAGGCAGTGGTTGTCTTGGATGTGTGTTTGGGATCGTTATCATGTTGGAATACGGCCCCTCGGCCCAGTTTCTAAAGGAAGGGTATCATGCTCTGCTTCAGTATGTCACAGGACATGTTGGCATTCATTGCTCACTCAATGAACTGCAGCTCCACACAGTTGGCAGCATTCATGCAAACCATGACACTCCCACCACCAAGCTTGACAGTAGGGAAGACACACTTGTCTTTGTACTCCTAATCTGGTTGCTGCCACACACAGTTGACACCATCTGAACCAAATAAGGCAGCTTCAGACTCACACTTACTGGTCAGGCTGTGGGTACTTTTATAGCATTGATTAGCATATCAGCTCTGCTACTTCTAACTATTTCTGTTACAGTGAAATGACTGTAATGACCTATAATCTGTAGTGCACAAGGCTACAGAGCTCTAAGGCTTAACATTTGTCATTAAAGGGGTTAGTCGGGAGTTTAAAGTTTCATAGAACACTATAAACAACAATAATATTGAAAAGTAAAGATATTCCATTACCTTTATGTGCTTCTTTTCCTTTGTCTCCTTATTCATCTAACATAAGATCCACTTTTTTGCAGTGAAACTTCCTGCTTGTGGGAGTGTCAGTAGTTATCCAGCAGGTCTTTCCTACAAGTCGCAGAATGCATTGCAATCTAGGACTTCCCTCCACAGTTATCACTGCTAGACACTGTTCTAACATAAGTGTGTAATTCCCCTCAGCTCTGTACTTGGTGACATGATAATGATGAAAGCTAGGACTCATAAGTCACTGTGAAACCAGTGTCATATTCATGACAGCAGTACACAGCCCCCCATCTCTGAACTGCTGTGTTCTACTCCCATTACCAAGTTCTGCCAGCAGGACTCAAAGATAAACAATCAGTTCCGCCTCTTCAGTAATTACTCTAATTTAATTACTTCTATTCACTTGCAAACAGCCAGATTGTTCTCTGCTCAGGTTACACTCACTACAGTGGGGTGTTTCTGAGCTGAGCCTGGCTTCAAACCACACCCACTGTGATGCCAAAAACGTTCACAGAGGCCATATGATCAATGAACGTCACATGGTTTATAGGGGATAGGGAGAGGGGAAGACAAGGCTATTTGCCTGATTCTGCACAGCAGGACAAAAAAATATTTTTTAATAAGTATGAATAAGTATGAATTACAAAGTTTAAGATAATACAGTTCTGAGCCCTATTACAAATAAAAAGATAGTTCAAGAAAACCCCTTTAGCCTTGGTAATGGAAGTTTCTGTGCTAGAGATAAGACTCAGCATGAAGTGATTCATCTTGGTGAGACTGACTGACTGATGGCAGCTTGGATCAATCAGAAAAGAGAGAGAGCAGGTAGAGGTGGTTGAACACCTAGAAAAACCTGTATACACAAACACTAGATGAAATATTCTTTATCTCCTGAGCAAATCAAAATCAACAAAGCAATGTATTTGGTAATAATCTTCATTTACCTTTCCCTACATGTTAAAAGCTAATTATTGTAGTGAGAAAACCCCTTTAAGTAGGAGCAGCATGGTTCTTAATTGTTGTTTTGCTACCTAATAAAA